>OMKL01111601.1:3114-14839 GCA_900302295.1 Parasudis fraserbrunneri
CCCCCCTCCTCCGTTATGGGGTTTTTCAACATGGAACTGAAACTGCCATGAGTTATTAAAGCTTCGACCACAGCTTTTTCAACACCACCATATGGCTTTTCCATGTCCTTTTATCTTCTCCTTTTGCTGAAAAATGGACACGCTGAATTGAAAACACTCTTTGGTGTCTTCACCATATACAGCACTTTGACGTCACAACATGCTCAATTTAATAGCTGAGATGTACTGGTGTTTAGAAGGAGATGAGGAGTGGCTGCTTTTAAGAACCGTGATCCTGTAATTATTCCACTTTTACATTTCAGCCATATAGCACAGTGGTTTCAGAAACATTTTCGTGTCAAGGGCAGCCAAATAGATCCACATTAAGCCCCAGATCCCCATTTGTTAAGACTTTGTCCCTGGGGCCCCATCAGAGAAGATTTTTGTGATTGTAAGAGGTTATGTTTTCAGTCGTGTGTTTGTGTGTGTGTGTGAGTGTGTGCAGCTGTTTGTGGTAAATCTCGACATGTAATGACTGGATTTTCATGAAATTTGTTGGGAACACCCCAAGAGAGGGAACCATGTTGATTTTGGTTGGATTTTAGAGTGCAAACTCTAAATATTTGTTGTACGTTTGAGTGTGCTGTGTATCTTTTCCTTTTGCGTGCAATGTTTGGGGAGTGGTTACCCGTGGTTACATGTTGCCCTGTTGGAGGAAAGATTCTAAATATTCTGTGAAAAGAACTACACCTCAATTGAGAAATATTTATTTTACTGATCATTTGAAAATGGCAACATTAGCTCATAAAAACGAGTACCTTTGAACCAGAAAAATATATTACACAGAATAATATTGCTGTATAGTTTGTTTATGCTTGAGAAGTATGATATTTAATCTTGGTCCCATAAATGAATGGAAGTGAATGAGGAGCCTGACACCTGGGAAGAATGGTGGTGTTGACAGCAGACAACAGGGACAGCAGTGGTTGCTAGCTTACTTGTACATGACCTTAGATCAAATTACTGTAGCTATGAACAGGGCTTTGCCTACAGTAATATAACTAGATATATGGTAAAAATATTGATATGACAGAGTTCTAATACATTTTTATTTAATTTAGGTTATTTAAATGTTTTTTTTGGTTTTTTTTTGCAGGAAATTATTCCACATCTGCAATATATTTCTCTCTCTGACTGTTTATAGTCACTCAGTTTGAGGATGATGATCAGAAAACTTGAAGTCTCCTACCATCTATATAGGCTATTTGTTCTATACAGTGACATTATTAAGTCATCAAGAAAAGATTGTTAAGCCCATTCTATTTCTATGGTTACTTAGGCCTACTGGCCAAATAAGTTTTAACCTAATAATTCAGTCAACATATTATTTGTACAAAATAAACAGCCTGTTCTCAGTAGAAATCTGAATCTTTATTTTTGTTGTTGTTGTCATCTCGTTGTTTCAAATGACCCCATAACCTTTCCTCTAGCGCCACCATCGGGCCAAATATGCTGTCTGCAATATATCTCAACAAGTAATGACCTGATTGCCACGACATTTGCTGATACATATTTATGACCCCAAAAGGAAGAAACCCATTGACTTTGGCGACCCCATGACCTTTCATCTAGCACCCCCATCTGGTCAAACCTTGTCAACCAAACCAAATCATGACCCGGTAGTTGTACAGTCACACAATTTGCTGTAAATATTCATGACCCCTAGAGGGAGAAATGTGTTGATTTTGGTGACCCTGTGACCTTTCCTCTTGCACTGCCATATGAATGTATAGCCTGGATCTCTTGAGACTGGCAATATCAGCAACTCTTGTTTCTGTCATCTACCGAGTAAAATGTTGTTTGCGAAAGTAATGGCAAAATTGGGACATTGCTAGGCTGTGGCAGAGGTCTCCACTCTACTGAGTGCATTATTCTAGTTGTATATGATTTAGAACAGAATTGTAGTAGTAAATAGTCTTTGATCTTGTGCATTCATTCAGTGAATGAAAATATTTAGAAATGAAACTATTCTTCATTTTACTGCGTGGGACCCTATGGAGCGCCCTCGAGGACCCTTTTGGGAACCGCTGATTTGGCACAGCCCCCAATATGATAGCAGACCTCCTATATTACTGTCAACAACCCCCAAACCAAATGTTGTCTCTGTGCTACTTAGACCTTAGAATACCTCCACAAAGTCTTCTCTTTTGGCCCTTTATTTGTCTCCCAAAACTAATTATCTCCTCTTTTCCTTCTTTTTCGTCATTTCCAGAAAATTGACGCTCAGGCGATCGAGGAGTTCTACGGGCTCACGTCGGACATTTCTAAGAACTCTGAGTCAGGATACATCCTCTTCTACCAGTCCAGAGACTGAAATCAGCCAATGGGAGAGCCCCAAAACGGACTGGCACTCAGCAAAAGAGGAGGGGCTTAAGGCTGCCACAGGCTCTGACCAGTATGCCCCTATAAGTATTCAGGCTTTATTTCCTGTGGGTAGAGCTTTGCACTGGAGCACCATTTGGATAGCATGGACCATGTGCATAAAACACGTCAACCCTCCTGGATTTGACATCATTCAGCCCTTCTAGACCAACCCACAGTGCAACACACATCACGAATTTCTGGTTTTGAGCAAGACGGCGACACCAGAAAATCGGAGTGTGCATCGCTCCATGGGCTTGCACCAGGAGGACTAAATGACATCTATCTAGGCTGCTGACACGCTTCATGCACGCGGTCGGTTTTGGAGGTAAAAGTAGATTGGGATTGTCAAGGCAAAAGCAATGGAAAGCAGAGTAACCGGAACAGTCTTTCCGGACAGTACACAGAAGTCACAGAAGAGTGCAGCTATCGAGGGCGAAAGACCCCCTCTAAATCTTATCCATCATCTTCATCGCATTGATCCTCTTTAGCAAATTTATTTTCTTTAAAACATTTTTTTTTTGGTGTGGGCATATTTTAACATGCTAAATAATAAATAAGCTCTCCGCTAACACCGTAAGGGTTTCTCTATCTGTATGCTAATGTAGAATTAGCATCTTAAGGTGGTTTGCCATGAAGTGGTGCTAGCGACACATTTATTTGGTGTTTGCTTTGTTGTGCCATTATTGGTATTCCTGTCATATTTGGTGCCATGACGGAGAAGCAAAAAAACAAACAAAATCAAGGGCTTTGAAAGAAAAGAAAGGTCAATTAATTATTTAAGAATGTTCAACAAAATGCAAGGCCATTTTTGGTTTCGGCAGTGAGCACAGACCCCTGTGCTACTTGATTTGGAAATGTTGTGGTGTTTCAACACATTCAATTTTTTTTCCATAATGCCAGAAGCTGCACATTTGTACCATCTTTGAAAGGGACACACACGCACATGCTTACTTTTCCTTTCTCCTGTTTGATTGCGACAACCCAAACTGTCACACTACATACATCAGAATGTCAGTGTTTTGTGTGTCTTGTTAATACGTTCCTCACAAGTTGTATCATCCATGTTTGATTTTCCAAATGGCACATTCTAACCCCCCCACACACCCTTCTGCACTTATTATATTTTAGTGTGTTTCATTGGCTGGTTTTCTCGACACAGGTAAAACCTGGTTATGAGCGTGCTGGATATGGATTACATAATGCACAGTAGTGTGCTAATTCTGGAAGAAGGTGCTGTTAATAGGCTAATATGTTATTATGAATGCAGTATACAAGACTGTACCAACCTGCTGTTAAGTTGTGTGTGTCCCAATATTCTAAAATGGCATCCTGAATCTCACTAATCTCTTTTGTCTCCATTTAGTTTTTCTGTTGTCGTTTTTTGTAGTTGTCCACAACTGAACTGGAGGAATGATTTCCGGTGACGTCCTCCATGTTTTGACTCGTCCCTTTTGTTTGCATTTGCCAGGATCTACCTTGATGTTGATCCCAAAATCTCTTGCAAAGCAAAGCATAAAATCACCTTTTATGCTGATGACGAAGCCATTTTAAAATATTGGGATGTGCCACTGTCACCTGATCCTCCTGGACTAGCTAGAGCCTGATGGTAGACAGCAGCCATTTTTTTCTTTCCTGTTTCGTTTTAACGCACAAAAAAAACAAAAAAACAAATGTAGATTTTTTTTTTTGTCAAATGGTTTGTAATACTATGTGCTACACTGCCAGTGAGGTATATTCACTCCCGCGTGTGCGTGCATTGCAACCTGTGGTAGCCTGGGCAGGTTGACCTGAAAGCTGACAGCTCCACCCAACTGGGCTATCCCAGGTTAACAAACAAGCACACCTTCTCACTCGGAGCTAGATGGAAAGCAAATGGAAACGTGCTCTCTCTTTAGCCTGTAAGTTGTTTATATTTCTACAGTAGTTGTGTGGCCTGGATAATGGGTCAAGTATTATTTGAATGTAAGTCGGTCTGCCATTGAAATGTACAGTTAAAGATGGGGCTGCTACTTGGTCTGTTCTGCACCATAACCAATAGCTGGAATGGGTGTGTCTCAATACGCCAAAGTGACTGGCTCTCTTGGTGTCAAATTTTCTAAAAATTCTTTCTTTGCTTATAATTTCACCTTCACCTCATTAGGAAAAGTATATGAGAGATGTGAAGGTATAAGAATACAGCCTCAGTTTTATAATATAGCCATCCTGCCGGTATTGAACTGCAGGTTTAGAGTTTCAAAACGTGTTTTTTGTCTCTTTTTTTTTTTATTAGAGAGTAGATTAAATATGCTAATTTAACACAACCATGAAATTGGATAAACAAGTTGAGGAAGCTGTCAACTTGCTGGTTGCTTTCAGAGCAGGGTGTAGAAAAGATATTACATTCCAAAACGAGATATACTAGCATGAAAGTAAAACTCACTATTGAATCCTAAGGAATTTATTGGCAATCGGCAACACGTTGATTATGAAATAGTTACATTTTAGAGGATCTAATATAATGTAATAACATAGCTTAACATGGATATGGGGGGAAAATGTACATATACTGTAGCTCTTTGGACTGAAATCCTGAACCTGTAGTGAGACTTTAAGTTTACCGCCTACTATCTTATACCTCAAATAGGTTCCAATGATTCTTTGGATGAAATCCTTTTATATGGAAAAGAGGCTACTTAAGACTAATCGAGTAATTGAGATGCACCCATAACAGTACAGCAATTCACCTATTTCACTGGTTTGAGTGGACTGTTATAACGCTCTAGATCTAATGCTATTCCCTTCTTGTCCATGCTGCTTTCCACATAGGTTTGAACTTTTAACTAACTAACAGACGAGGAAGCGGTTTCAGATAACTGAATCAGTTTTGGGGCCAGTCTGCTTCTTGTCATGTCAATTCCAGGATATTGGAAGTTGAAAACCTTTATTTAGGCATAACCTTATGTTGGCAGATATGTTCAAATTTAGGTTGTTCCCCTCACAACCATTCAGTCAATTTCTTCATTGACTGGAAATGAGATTGAGATTGTTGTTAAAAGTGGTCGTCATCTAAAGACGGTCTTAGTTTTGGCGAGGACAAGGCTTGGGAGGCCAATATAAAAGCTAGGCTCTTTCTTTTTTATTTTTTTTTATTTAAGTACAATTAATATTATTATTATGAATGTTTGTTAACTTCTTTTTCCTAGATGTTTCACCTTTTTTTTTTTTTCATATATATATATTTTACTAATTTTACCAGTCTACCATTCTTGCGTAGGCAGCTGACAATATTTTTGGGGTTTATTTTGATTTCATTTTGGGGGGTTTGAGACGAGAGATGTTGATGTGTACATAAATACAGATGTTATTATTGGAATATAAATGATTGCTTGCTTGAATTAATCAGCAAACATAGATAAGAAAAGAAATTCTAGTTGAAATACTGACTCAAATGCTTTATTCTGTGAGTGACTACATTTGTCTGGTGGGCGCAAATGGACTGTTGACCTATGGTATACTTCCTAACAGACCCAATCCTGCTGATCCGGCAGTCCAGGCAGGCTGACACAAATGCTCAACCAAGTAATTTAGACCATGTATATTATGGTAGGGTCACAGTACAAGGCCCCATTATTGCAAAGATATGCTCCCTTTGATCTTTAAGAGCCAGACAAAATCTCGCAAGTTAATCACAGATATAAGAAAAAAATAGAAAGGTTCCCCATATATATAATCAAGAAGACATAAAAGCTACAGTGCACTGTTTGTTTGGGTTCAAAACTCATTGTGAATTTACATTTCTATTACAGTAGCAAATTTACCCTTACTGGAAATGCTGTTAAAAAGAGGAGGAACTGATTCTATTCTCATTTCTGTCGGGTGATTTTGATCACCGAGATGAAATGTCCACATGGACACACACACACGCTGACACTTTCATGCTCACAAAAAGAATGTAAATTAAACTGAACCCATTTGCGGCAATGGGACGTGAAGTGATTTAAGTGTATATGGAAGTGAGCTTTCGACAAGCACTGTGCAATGGGTGTGACATCCTCAGCCTCATAAGTACAGTAAGTAACCCCTAACATTTCGTTATTTCACAACGGGTTGAATCAATTAACGGTTTTCAGAGTTTTTGAGCAGAGATGCAGTGTTCACATTTCAGTCCCGGTATTAAGTCTTTCTAGAAGGATGCGTGCAAAGGTTTTATCAGGGGTTGTTGCTGCACATCTCGGCTGTGAATTAGGAATGAGAGGAGTAAATTACTGTGGACATGCTGGAGTTCTGGAATGGCAGCAGATTCTCATGGTCTCAACTCTCAAATAAAACAACTGGTTTTAAGATGGAAAAATCTGGACTGTCTTCTCTGTCTTTGTTTCATGCACGTAGGCTTATTGATGTACATGTGCTATTGAAAAGATGATAACTTTATTGTCAATCTACACAAGACAATTTAAATGAGTCTTTCTGCATATCCCGCCCAGATAAACATTAGTACACATAGATCAGGTCAGAGCGCAGCGCCACCTGAAACGGTTTGGGGGTTCAGTGCCTTGCCCAAGGGCACTTTGGCAGAGATGGTGGGCACCGTAGATGTATTACCTGCGACCCTCCAGTCACCAGGTCACAGCTGGAATACACCCTCCTGACAGTGGCGGGGATCAAACCACTGACTTTTCAGTCGACCTCTCTATAGGCCATCCTGCCACAATGCCTTACAGTTTAGTCATTTAGCAGACGCTTTTATCCAAAGCGACTTACAAGTGTGTGCACACCAGACACTGGCGATATGATCAACTCAAGAGTAAACAATTGGTGGTATAACCCGCATCATAGTGCCATAATACAGTGCATAACTCAAGTGCATAGCTAAGTACAAACCTGTGAGGGGAAGAAAGGGTTAATATATATACACCTTTTTTGGGGGGGGTTTATATCGCAGGGTTCCTCGGTAGGACACGCTGACAGGACACGCCATACCACATTATTAAACGACTTAGATATCTCAAAGTAGGATTATGCAGAAAGAGTACTAGTGAAACTTCAGCCAGATGTTGACAGAAAGGGATCAAGATGAAAGATGCAGGTACGTATGCCTTTTTATTCCTCTGTCGATATGTTCCTGGGAGGCTTTGGAGAGGTTTGTGGCATTTCTGAGCAAGCAGAACATGTGGATGCCGTGAAAATCGGGGTCGGAAGAAAACAGTTAAAGATGGCATGTGATGGGGAAAAACTGAGCAAGACGGAGAGAGAGAGAGAGAGAGAGAAAGAAATGAGCTACTCCCGTGGGACTCCTTCATCTTGTGAGTCATTGTTTTCCAGTGTCTTATCACCCAACACCTCTCCCTGCCAAAAGTAGGACTGACATTCCTCAAAAGTAACACGATAAGACAGAGTTTCTTTTTGAACCAGGGAAAAGTTGCTTAAGCCCAACAGTACACTGAGTCACAACAGTGTTAAGCAGTGTGGGAGGCCTCTGCTCCCTCCACCCAGCGTCTCTCTCTGCTCCCTCCACCCCGCGTCTCTCTCTGCTCCCTCCACCCAGCGTCTCTCTCTGCTCCCTCCACCCAGCGTCTCTCTCTGCTCCCTCCACCCAGCGTCTCTCTCTGCTCCCTCCACCCAGCGTCTCTCTCTGCTCCCTCCACCCAGCGTCTCTCTCTGCACCCTCCACCCAGCGTCTCTCTGTCCCACAGGGTTTAGAAAGCTGTGACACAACAACTGGACATTTCATTCTGAGCAGATATATTCTCCAGACCAGACAGCAAATATAATAGGCCTAATACTTGTCATATAATATAAATTATTGTTAATTATAATAATAATAAAAATAATAATAATAATAATAATAGTAAGTAAGTAATAGTAGCAGCAGCAGCAGCAAATATCAGAACACAAAATGGTCATTAAGACCAAAAATATGGATTATGCCACTGCAAGGCACTATAAGAAAGCTAACCATGGGTATCTTCAGCTTCTGGGGAACTGAAAAGATCACACTTTCATGGTGAGAAAGCTGCTCCAGTCCAGAGAGAAACATTTTGGATCCACACTCTGGATACAGCAGAACCAAAAGGCCTGAAGTAGAAATGACCTCTCTCTTGTTTCGGAAGCGCAAATGTGACCTTATTTATTTTGTCCATATATACGTACACTTCCTTTAAAGCATCTTGCTGTTTGTGTCAATGTCTATTTCATAAGAAGGAGGAGATTGTGTTATTGTGGTCACCTATGGTTGGCAGTCTTAGGAACCTTATATACAGTATAAATACATATAGACCCCTGATACAACACAACCCCTTCCTGTAGGCTCTCATGGAGGCTAAATGAAGGAGAGGACACAAGTGTAATCATATGCTGTTTGAAATTAACATTTGTCAGCAGTAGCCATGAGTTTGGCACCACAAACCCTCAACCAGTGCAGTTTGCCCAAGTGTCGTACCTCCATCTTCCACTGGGTGACTTTTAGCCTTCAATATACTGTAAGTCTTGTAGGCTCTGAGGAGGGCTTTTAGCCTTCAATATACTGTAAGTCTTGTAGGCTCTGAGGAGGGCTTTTAGCCTTCACTATACTGTAAGTCTTGTAGGCTCTGAGGAGGGCTTTAAGCTGAAATGTCAGCGTGGCTGCGGTCCCAAATAAACCCATCCTCTGCAGAACAGAGTATCTTACGTCCCTCTTGGATAGTCAGTACTTGAAGTTCCCTGGGCAAGAAGACTTTTGGTTATAGAAAAGTCATCGGCAAAGAGACAATATACAATACATGTCATTCTCTAATAGGAACATGAGTGAAAAAGAAAAAAAAGAAAAATAAATATTCTCCAACTTATTACAGGGAAAGACTGTACAACGTATGCTTTAATTGGGAGGAAATATAACATGTGTTCCATAGGACAGATATATGAAGGAATACGGAGACCATCTGTACAACAATTTCATAGTAAGCAGCTCATACACAGTGACTGCTCACCGACACTTCAACAGGTCAGAGATATGAACATACTGTACAGTCACAGATGAGACAAGAAACCAGACCTGCCCATGGGAGAGATTCTTAAGCCTCTGAAGGTGACGTTGTAATCCATATGTCTGAAGGCTCAAAATGTATAGCCTACAATTATGCGGTTGCAATAGGCAACACGAAAAAAAAAAAAAAAAGAAAACTCAGCACATTAAAGGCCCGATCCACAATCCAAGTGTAAACAAATGGGAAGCCCCGCCGCCACAAAAAAATAGGTATGAGAATAGGTATGCACATATGTTTTATTTGATTGACTGAGCTTGACTGTGTAAATATGAGTTTTTACATTGTATTTTCTGTATTTTGTAGCTGGTTTGTTTTCATTGGTTATGTTTGAAAACACCTACAGGTTATTCTGATATACAATGGGTTGACAAAGTTCCAGAAAGCTTACTCTCCATCTACAAATCAAACTGTTCAAGAATATATGTGGATATACCCCACATTGATACTGTATGGTCAAATTGGTCAGAAAATTTAATTGGGGCTTTAATCTCAATCCAAAATAAAAAAAATAAAAAATTAGTCAAGTGTGCTATATTCTGTAAGTGGTTCAAATTCAAAATGTAGGCTACTGAGTTCGTAGCCTATTCTCAAAATGCCAACTTCATAATAACATAAAGGCCTAGAGTGAGCTTTCAGACACAGCCACTATCCCATGATGTTGTTGTCAAGTCCAAAAACAAATGGGTTTCATGTGAAGACTTGGCTATTACAATTCTGTGTTAGGTCAATTTGGCCAGAGCAAGAGTTATGGTGAATAATGCCCCCTAGTGATTAAAAAGGAAAGTCCACTCCAAAGCAGAATTCACATGATGTTCCAAGGATCTAAAGCCCTAAACAAACTGGGCGATTAGTTTATGTTTTTGGCAGCTGACAGTGTAGATCATGATATTTTACCTCAGTAATTTGAGGGCAATTACAGAGAAACCTTTATTTAGTAAAATGGTCTGCCTGAATTACGCACACAGCACTTAAAACAACATTACTGTAAAACTAATTCAGTCTGAACAGGGCTTCAGGCCGTATTTAAACTGTTATTTACACTGTTCTATATATATGGCAGAGATCAGATCTGTGTAAACCAAGGCACAGCTGTCAGTTGACCTGAATAACTCAGATGTTGTGATGCCACACTGCTAATTTAAATGATTTACATGAGGAAGGGAGGAGCACAAAAGATGGTGCTTCTAGGTCCAAAGTTTGGAGTGGGAACCGTTCTGATGGTAAGGAGACCAAATCATTTGATTGGCTGGCTCGCTGTGGCATCATAGCCTTTAGAGTGACGTTATACATCAGACCGGCATCAATAGTGTGAACGCTCAATGGCGGCCAGTGTTGGAAAGTCATTGCTTGACTTAACATGATGCACCAACAAAACAAACGTTTCAAACAATGTCAGCGTTCTGCCGGCTGGCCAAATACAATGGAAAAAGCCAAAGTACCCAGATGTGCAGGTCTGATGTATGGCATAGATGCAGGTATTTTAGCTGTAGACATGAAGAAGCTAATCTGATTTTTATGCATTTAATTTTTTTCCATGTCAAGGTTCATGGGAGAACGTAGTGGAACATTTGTCTCTTGCGCTTGCTTATGGTGACACATCGAACCCGTCCAAGACGACGGGAGAAATGTGAAACCCTTGTGTTGAGGTTCACATCCAGAGACAGACTACACCTGACAACACTTAACAGTTTCTATACACATTTTGGTTTGCATGCGGTTGAAATAGAGGTCCATCTTAAACGATCGCTTAAAAACTAGTCTCCGCGCGTCTTCACGTACTGGTGTGTACAGTTGGAACATGAACCGACGCATTGTAAAAAGCTCAATATAAAGACATATTAAGAGTGATTATGCAGCAAGAGTGAACAATTGTATGTGAAGCATTTGCCTCGGCTTGTCCTCGATGTGTGCACGCATGTTCAAGTCTTTGCATGTGTGGACATGTATGTTCATATGAACGCATGTTCAAGTCTTTGCATGTGTGGACATGTATGTTCATATGCACGCATGTTCAAGTCTTTGCATGTGTGGACATGTATGTTCATATGCACGCACGTTCTGTGTGAAAAATACAAGCGAAATCCTTCACGTTTCTTCCAGATGTTTCGCGGACTGCACTTTGAGAGGAGGGAGCAAGAAAAAAAAGCGATAGCCATGATATAGTGTCAATCAGTACATACAAAAAATAATAGGTATGTCCCATGCAGCTACAGGTTAAAGTATGTTTGTGTGAATGCATGTGTGTGTGTGTGTGTGTGTGTATGTGTGTGTGCCCATGCACGCACAAGTGTGTGTGAATCCAGTATTTAGGCTATATATAT
>OMKL01112245.1:3958-14298 GCA_900302295.1 Parasudis fraserbrunneri
CAAATAGTGTTTGTGAATCATGAAGTGTGAGACTGATTGCTTGTTCTAACTTGTTTGTGGAATTTCTGTGTGATCCCCACAGCCAGTGATTGACTGCGCAGTTTGCTACAAGACATTCGCTGGTGAAATAGAGAAAGATCCCAAGCCATACATCAACTGTGTCCACAAGCCGGCTCTCACAGAGGTTTGTACGTCCGATGGAAGAATTACATTTGTCTCTGTGCCTTGACCTCTTTGATTAACAGACAATCGATATTCACAAAGCTTCCCAGAGCAGGGGCGCTGACCTCGGGTCAGTGACCAGGAACACTCGTCTTCGTGACCTCATTCAAACTAACTAGACCGAAACCGACTCTAGATCAGTACTCCCACTTTGAGAGCCTTTTTTTGCAAATATGAACCACCGGTTTCAGCAACATATATATCACGTATCAAATAACGGTGACAAAAATGTCTTCGAGGAAATCATTCGTGCAGAATATAATTGTGCCACTTTGTTTATGACAGGACATGAAGATGGCAAGAGTGAACCACTGTAACACGATGGGCTACAGCAGTGGAGCCCCTACTCTCCTCGCAACAAAAGGGTCATCGTGAATGTCTACGGGGCAATGACCGAGGGGGAACTAAAAACAGTGCAACTGGGTTGCCCTCATTTAGGAGGCTTATATGCAGGAGTTCTAAAGTAACTTCTTCTAACTTCTAGGTTCTAGAGTAACTTCTTTTAGACAAGTGCTGAGGTGCTTGTATCTTACTCGAGTGTTTCAATTCTAGGGAAACTTATACTTTTACACCACTGTATTTCAAAAGTAACTGTCCTGCTTTTTAAATCCACTGGATCTAGCCTATCGAACACATGCTGTTACTAATTGCTTTGACGAAAAAGGCTTTGCATACATAACGTGATTAGCACATTAAAGAAATATATATTTTGGGGCTTTATCTTTTAAACAATTGGCAATCGGAGTGAAGATATCCTTGTAGCTCAAAGGTACGGTTCTCAGTTTTTGGAAGTCTGTCCTATTGATCATTAACGATCACTGTAGCCTGGCTGACATAACATTGTTTTCTTGCTGGTGTTTTTATTTCGGAGAAATTGGCAGCAGCCTCCTGTTTGCATTTGTTAGCAACACCATTTGTGCGAGTCGATGCAAAATCAATTTTCCCTCAAAATTGCACAGAAGTCCGTTCAAACAGTAGTATTTGTTATTCTTGCTATAACAGCTTATAGAAGTAAATGGAATGGCTTGCATGCAGTATCTGTCTGAAAACATTTTCACTGTTCTAAGAGCGTTATGATAAGTGGCATCATTAGTTAACCTGACCCACCAGATGGTCTGTTAAATAGAACCATCTGGGAAGTTGTCCTTTGAAACTGTTTGGAATAGGGCCAGCACTTCAAAAAAAATACTTGGCAGGTGATTGGATCTAATCCACGCCCATAGCTGCCAGTAGTTCCTTGAAGGACACTGATTGGTCTGAACCACTGTGGTTCTGGCACAAGGGCGTAACTTGAAGCCTGACAAAATGGATTCTCGCGTGATCGCGTGAACTCGTAAAGCCAGCTGCCATGCAAGGTTAACCATTAGTGGCTTCTAAGAGTTCTGAACCTATCCTTTAACATTTATATAGGATAATGCTTCAAAGATGGAAAACCTCTGAGCACTGAAGTACTACTGTAGGATATTATATTGAACATATGCTGGTACTTTACTTTTCTTTTCATATCAAGTAGGCTACATCATATCAAATATGCTTTTACTTTTTACATTTTGAATGGATGACTTCTGCTCTCACTCAATAATTATTTCATCTGGGCTTTACTACTTTTACTCAAGTAAGGGATTTGTATACCCTGCCACTTCACTACCCAGATTCAGTTTGAATACTCAAGGTTCTAAAGGAAAGCCACATATTTTCTTCGTTGTTACCATATGTACTGTACTTGACATCTTCAGCAGTCCTGCTCTCAGTAGGCCTACATTTGAATCCTTCAAATGAAGAACCATTTAACTCTGTTTGGACTGCCCATGTGTTTGCAACTGTAGTCAATCCAAATCATATGAATGTGGTATATCACCAGAAGGGGCTCAACCTCTACTATGAAAGTACACAACACAACAGCTTCCCATTTTTAGAAAACAAAGTTTGAATACACTGTTCATCTGAAAACTTAAAACTGTTATATGGTTCTTTGTCTGAGTTATTCATTTATTGTGTGTGATTTTGAGATACTTGTTCAGTAATTTCCTTGTTGTTTTTTTTTGTTTTTTTAAATCAAAATGATGAAAGTTGAGTGGGGTACAATCAAGTTTAATAAAAATGTCTTGATTCAAAGACTCAAATCCTTGATCAGCGCAATCCATGCTGTCCATGATGTCATACTGGATACCCACAGCTCCAATTAGTTTGCCACAAAACTGTCATGTCAAGTCAAGTCAAATTTATTTGGATAGCCCAAAATCACAATGCATGTCTCAATGGGCTTCACAGGCCCACACAGATACAACACCCCCTGGCTAAACTCCCAAGGAAGATGAGGAAAAACTCCCACACAAAAAAAAACCTTAATAGGGAAGAAAGGGAAGAAACCTTAGATGGGCAATTTAATGGGAGATCCCCCCCAACCAGAACACCAGACGTGCAATAGGTGTTGAAGTAGGCAACAGATTAGTATACAACAAGGTAGTAGTAATAGTAATGATAATCTAGAGAGTAATAAAAAAGTAATACTGATGATAAACAATACAGGGAAAATCATAGAAAGGTATACAGGTTAGCACTCAGGTGGTCCAAGAAACACAATGAACACACAACTCAGGAGACAGCGCCCAGACGGTAGGGCAAAGCACAGGGCCGGCACCTAGAGCAGAGATGGCCGGGGCAGGAGGCGGAGCAGGACAGCTCCTAATGGCTGGATTCATGCGGCAGAGACAGCCTGGCACAGGCCCAAGCACCTACAGCAGAGACGGCCAGGGCAGGAAGCAGAGCAGGACACTGGGAGGCAGAACCAGGGCACCGCCTTCACCTCGGGAGCTAGTCTGGAACATCTACATATACACAGACAGACAGACAGGAAGACAGATAGGCAGACTACATAGCCACAACTAGGCCATACAATGTAAACATACATGTAAAGTAATGGGGCCACGCTTCAGTCTGCACAAGCCCTGAGATAAACATAGAAATCTAATTTCTGCGCATGTTTAAGTGCATTTTACAGTGTCCCCATTAACTTTCCATTAGTTTTGTAGCTAGCTAACAAGGAGCTGGGTATGCAGTATGAAGCACAGCATGGATTGTACTGAGAAAGGACTCTACCCTTCGACAACATCAACAATGAATAAGAAATAGGACTAGAGATCCAAAATTCGGAATTTACTCTTTAACTTTTATTACTTTCATTCATAGAAATCCTAACGGAGACAGTACAGGTGAGTTTGACCCAAGATGGCTAAAGCCCAGTATGGCCCACAACTGCATTTTTACTGTGTCAGATGTGGATAATCTCACATTAGTGCACTGGGACATAAATGATTGGACCATCTGGAACTGTGAACTCAGAAAAAGATTACTACTTGACCATAACCCCGACATTATCGCACCTAATGAAACACATTTAACACACAATGAAGCCACTGACTTACAGGCATATACCTGGTTTGGCCACAACCAATCAATGCAAATAAAGGCAGTTAAAGGGCCTGGGGTAGTTAGTCTTCTAGTTAAGAACAAACTGTTTGAGTTTTATGAAGTTAAAGTAAAGGTCAAATCAGTGGAGGGGATACTGGAAATAGAATTTAAGAATAGGATTTCTGGGTATTGTTTTGTTGTTTTCACCCGCTATTTACCTCCATAAGGATCCACAAGATCAACTGGTTCTCATTCCTTTTTTGGGTCTTTAATGGCTCAGATGTTTAGTCTGTCTGATGTGGATGCCGTTTATCTGTATAATAGTCGGATTGCTAGTCTTGAAGATCGTATAAGTGACGTGGATAATATTCCTACCAGAATTAATTTCGACAGCAACGTTAATAACTATGGGGAAATATGAATTGAGTTTTTGAGAGACGTAAAATGTTGTGTGCTCAGTGGTAGAATACCTTTGGGTAAGGATAACTTCACTTCAGTTTCAGCAAAAGGAAAAGCAGTAGTAGACTATATTATTGTTCCACATGAAGGTTTAGATAATTATGTTAGGTTCTGTGTTTTCTCCCCAAATGAGTTCATTCAGAGATTAGGGGGAGATGGCTTCTCTTTACTGGGTGATCGATGTACATTTCCTGACCATTCTTTACTGATGATAAAGATTCAAGTAAGACCTTATTTTGTTAAAGAGGATTCACATTTACAGTATACTAGAAAAATTGTACCACAAAGGCAACTCTCTGTGTCACTCTAGCCGATGCAACACCATATTGCTGGACTTTATTGAGCAACTGGGATGTATTAAAAATAGCCAAAGGGATTTGGATGCTTGGTGTGATAGATTGTGGGGCTGTGTATATACAGCATTGAATAAATATGATAAGGAGAAATGTAATAGTCATAAAGGTTTGAGAAAATCTTGGAATCAAGATTTGCAGACGTTGTGGGACAATTTAATTAAACAGCAGAGAAAACATTTCTAAGATGTAAAAACAAAAACCTGAGAGAAGACGCATTTGAGATGAAACACAATTTTAATAGAGGTCTTTGATTGCATATTGATAACTTACAAACTCATAATCCCCAACAGTTCTGGAATGAATCTAGACATGTGGTGACTAACAGCAGGTATATCTCTGAACGGCCCGAATTCTCAATTCACCTTTTGACCATGCCCCTAATCCAAGCCGTTGAAGAGTAATTAATGTTTTTAGCTTCATGAGAATAGTGCTACCATGGGGCAAGATGACTCAGAACTTCACAGGCCTCCTGTGTAAGTCAAACATACATTGTAAGGCAAACATATTTGTGTTTGGTGGAAATCGGACAGTGCATTCACAAGTAACGAATCATTCCCTGTTTACCATGCGTTTTTCCGAAATTTTATTGGATCTGGTCATATGATCATATGATCTAAATTACACATTTTAAGCAGTCAGTCCCCAGATTCCACACAGCAAGTTTGGTGAGAATCAAATGAACGAACAGGCTAGGGGGAGTAGGAAAAAAAAACGTCCAATAATTGAAGATGGCAGAAATTCCAATATGGCACACTTCGGTCCTCATGGCAAGGGTGTTGTGCATGAATAGACACATCTCTGGATACCAGTTTCATGACTGTATGACTAACAGATCAGGAGATAAACTAATTTGAAAATTGAAAGTTTGGCCTGATGGTGGCGCTAGAGGATATATCATGGGGTTACCAACATCAATAGGCTTCTTCCTCTAGGGGTCATGAATGTGCATGGCAAAATAGAAAAGATTTGAATGAAAGATATCCAAGATACACTAATTCATCCTGTAGTGGTCATAAATGTGCACAGCAAATTTGAAAAATTTGAATGAAACGTATTCAAGTTATCGCGTTAACACGAAAACTTTGCGGCGGTGGCAGTGGAAAGAATTGAAAGAATATAAGCTACCAACTGGTAAATATCAAGGGGGGCTTGTTGCCAATTTGCATATTCATAGTTCCATGCATTCCATGCAAGGTGTAGAGATGCTGCTCAGCCATTTTCAGTAGTTTATTTAACAATTTGGTGGAACAAAAACATATTTATACAAACTGCTATTCAATATAGAATATTTTTTAAGGGTTTAAAATACATCTGGAGTGGATCTTCAAAGCTGTTCAAGGCAACTCAAACTGAGAAACCATGCATAACAGCAGACTCGTCTACTCACCAAAGGTCATGACTATTTCATGACAAGCTGGGGTTGGGTTTCCTGGACACGAATGAAGTCTTATAAGTATCTTCTTTGTCAAGAATCACTGATCTGAACCAGCCGAATTCTATTTCTGGGAAATCGTCTTGTTATCTCCAGTGAAAATGTGTTTTAGTTTAAACAAAGGTTTAATCAGTGTGCGGGAAACTGGCGGGGGTTGTTGTTGTGGGGAGGCCAAGAGATACAAGACAGACAGGGCCGGCCCAAGGCATAAGCGAACTAAGCACCTGCTTAGGGCCCCCGTGGCCACCAGAGGGCCCCCCAAAAAGAAAATCAATACAATGGTGGGCATTCATAAAGCTGCCAAGACGTCATCTAGGTTTTTCAAGGAGTCCACAATGCAATGTGCACAGATTGTCACAGGTAGCCCTCTGTTGTCACAGGTAGCCTGCTGTAATGCAGATGCCTTCTAGCCACTACCCTCCTGTCTTTGGCAAAACCATACCACTGTCCTAGTGCATTGCATTGAACATTGACCACTCATATTCATGCAAGAACCTGTGGGAAGCATATGGATCTCGTATTGAGCGGCTAAAAGCTGCCAATGAAGAAAATGTTGATGTAAGGACTACCACATCACCGGGATGTTGATCGCTAGCTAGCTCAGCTGCAGTAACATTAGTTGGTTAGGACGATAATGGCTAGAAGGCATCCACATTACAGCCAGCTGCCTCTGACCCCGGAAGAACAACGCTCAGCAGTTTCTTAGAGAGAGCTAAATGACGTCATGGTGCTCGGGAGCTGTAGGTGTGCGAATGATCAAGCATTGACAATCGTCAATAATATTGTCAACACCTAGGCAGTGGGGGGCCTCCAAATCAAATTCTGCTTAGGGCCCCGTAAAACATGCTAATTTCTCATTTTCGGGCTGGATCAGATGGGATAGTAAAGATACTGAACCATCATATTGATTGCGGGTTAGGCTATTTAACTTACCTTTCATTGGGAGGACATTACAGTGGTCCCAATTTTCATTGTCAAAATACATTTAGATGTGTAAATATAATAAGCATTCCCCCTTTTCCTCCATTTATGAAATTAAGCCAGCTTGATGACATTAGAACATTCAATTTCATTTCATTCAGATGCTCGCCTAACAGAATCCCATTGAGCCCAATCCTTTATTGGATTCAATTGAATCTATCGAATTTTCGAAATCTGAAAAGACCCACAAGAGAAATACTTTTGCAAAGACTTTTGTAGTGGATTAATTTTCAATCAGAGCAGGTTTATGAAAAGCAAATGATCCAGTCTCCTCTCTCACACCGAATAAGCCAACTAATGACTTTCAGATTCATTTCATGACCCGGTATGTATTCCTGATACCTTTATTTTTTGTCCTCATAGGCACAGTAGCCTACTTGTAGGTTTGCAAACATTTATTATTCATAGCAAGTGAAAAGGACAGAAATCCATTGGATGGTCCTTACTCGTTAATAGCTGCTGCTGTTTTATCATAACTGAACTGAGCAGCAGCAACTGTCTTTGGTGTGCGCTCTAGGACACAGCCGATGCGCATGAGCTCCTGTTGTCTTTGTAGCCTGCTGCCTTCAATTTTGAAATAAACATTGAACATTGGAAAACAAAGGAATAATCAAAATATATTCCATTATAATCAATACCAACTTTATTCTATGGTCAGAATAACATTCAATCCTTTTTACTTGGCAACATTGAGAGATTATTTTCCCGGTAATCCATACCAGTGGTAGGCTACGCAGTAGAGGACAATACCAGCTTTTAATCTCAGCAAAGATTTGCTAAGCACAAATGCTGCTCATGAATTTAGCTTAATTTGTTAATTATTCTTATTGAATATTTAGGCAAAATGTTGAAATATACCATGAAGCCAAGGTATGGCAGATGGCACCTTGCCATACCCAATTGACGCCCCTGATCAGGCCCCATTCCTTGTATGTTGCTTAACTAATATGATGTCTGCATATTATCTTATTATCATGAATTTGTATCTGGCTAATGGTGCGGTAAAGTTTGCGCGAATGTTTTTTGCATCTCTCATTCACCGCAATTCCAAACCACAGAAAATTGTGGTGCACTGTTCGCTTTCCGTCTTGAAGAAATGCTGCCTCGCCAGCTTGGTCAAAGTTCAAATAAGTTCAACTTGGACCTGCGAAATCACTTGACACACTTATGCTCAACCAACGTGGGAGAAGCTGGATTGCGGCTGATGAGCAGTGAATGTGATTGATTGAACCCCGAGTGGCATCATATCCAGTATGGCCCACTGTTGCCCCAGCATGCGAAGGAACTTGGAGTGGCCCAAAACCAGTGTGACTGTGCCACAACTCTGTTCCTTGAATGCAGGTGCGGGACTGATTTGTGTGGATTCAGTCATCCGGGATAACTGCGCTCTATCGTCTTGGCATAAAGGGCACATGAGGATGACGAAACCATGATGAACAGTGATTGGCTGATGGTGGCATTGTGGCAAAAGCCAGGAAATGAAAGACCACCCACTTTCTCTCGGTTGAGCAAGTACAAATGGAAGGATATGAGGAACAAAAGTAATCCATATGGTGAAATATAAAACCGCCAAAGCATCTAAATTGAGAGAACAAGCTTAGAAGACAATCTAATGCAGATAATCTAAATGCATAATACAACTCCATCCAACATAGCAGACTAATTGCACCACTTGTACTGTGGCATAATAATATTGAAATGTAGATGTTTATAAATATAGGCCTATTGTGGGCATATGATCCAGTAAGTTACCTCATTAAAGGGGCCATATTATTCTTTTGGGGGTTTTCGCTTTCCTTTAGTGTGTTATAGAGCTGGAGGTGCATGTAAAACGTCTGCAGTGTTACAAAGCCCAAAGTCTGCACCAAAGGGAGTTATTCTCTCCGACACAAAACACTGCTCCTGAACTGTCTGAAACGCCTCGTTTGTAGCCCAGCCTCTTCCTTCCGTTACATATATACGTCACAATGTAACACATTGCATATGGGTGGTCCTTGACTTCTGCGTCTCCATTTTTCAAGATGCCGGCTCGCTCGTAAACTTTATTTTTCTCTTAAAATATGTTTCTGACAACATTTTAGGTGAGAAATAGGATATGCAATTGCTGGATCATCATTCATATTTGATATGCAATGCCTAGTTTGACAGTTTGACCTGAATTTCGGGAGCCAGACACTCGGGCATAGGAAACAGCAGCTCATTTGCATTTAAAGCTACAGCCTGTTGAGGAAAAAACCTATATATATTTACTTATATAATACATATTTTGGGGACCTCAGAGACCTACAGTATATTAACTTGTAGGAAAAAATTTAAAGAATTAATCAAAGGATCTTAGCAATTTCTCATGATACCTGCTAAAAACGTTCCTGATTATAATAGCGATTTGATACAGCTATTGGCACTTATCGAAGTATGGGGCAGACATTTGTGGAAATTAGTTTGTGGATGGGGTAGGATCAAATTTGCTTGATAATCAGACTGAATTGCATCACAAAATAATTTTAAAGTAGACGGGACTAGCGAGTGGTGATTCAGGGTCTGGATTCAGGCAAGGATAGATTCTAACGCAGTGAATAAACCTGCCTTTCTGCAGATTTGAGCTGAAGGACTTGTTGCTCTGGTAACATGTTAGGCAAAAACTTAAGCTTGCTTCAAGGAACTGAAATTCTCTGTGTCAAACTGTCAACAATCTTATCCAGCTAACTCAGTTATCCATGGATGAGGAACGGGACCCTGGTCTAGATTTGATTTCAGCACCATGGATAGAGCCCCAGAAACAGGCAAGTCAAAGCATGGGCAGCAGGTGGCTCATTGAAGGCATAACATATAATAACACCAACACAATATGGGCTACCATTATTGCATATCTCCATTTAGAGTATATTTATCTTTATTTTACACAGTGAATATGACTTGATTTTTGTTTTAAAAGCAGGTTATTTTTAATTAAGAAAACTGTCTTTTATAGTTCTTACTTTCTACTTTTTATAAGGGAAAGTTATCATACCATAATGTATATCACCAATGACTTTGCTAGTTTTTATGTTTCAATAAAGTTGAGTGATAATTCAGTGCACTCAGAAAGAAAGAAAGGAAGGAAAGAGGGAGGGGTGTTGGGAGGCTGGGTGCAACTTGAAGACATAATGATGGATTATGACTAAATCAGACTGCATCAGGAAGTGCCCAATCAGCTAAATGTAAGCCAGAGTCTGGGCTTTTCATAAATATGTATATGGCATCTTAGACATTGTTAAGAGCTTGGAGTGAATTACACATCAGCATTATCAAGTCAGAACTATATAATTCTGCTGAGGTACATTTCCAAAGAGGCTTACTCCATGAGATGCAAATATAACAAAATACTCTGAAGAACGACCTGTACTAAACTACCTCACTTGACTTTTGGGTGCATAGGGAATCAGAGTCCAGGTGATATTTCTTCCCATTAGTCTTCACTTAATGCAATGCATTTTTAA
>OMKL01112297.1:2309-14417 GCA_900302295.1 Parasudis fraserbrunneri
TCAGCAGAAGCATCCATGCAGAGTGCCAACCTGCTCATCTGGAGCAACTAGGGGTTCAGTGTCTTGCTCAAGGAGGGCTCAACGCTGGGAGGAGCCGGAATCGAACCGGGAACCTTCAGATTACCTGGCGGCCACCACTTACCTTCTATACTGAGCCACTGCCACCCTGTGTGAGGTATACAGGCTATTGTAAATGGGATACAGCATTTACATGCCCAAACTCCTAGATGGAACACTAGGTCCCATATAATATCTTAATATGAATGTGCACGTGAGCCCATCCAGTGAGGAATGCTAATAATGCTAACACGCTGTATCTCGGAAACTTCTGTCAAATACTGTGATGACAAAAATACCTGATAAAAATTCGAAATGTCAACATATCCCTTTAAGAGGAGAAGAATGTTGAACTGTATCGCAGTGTGTAAAAGGGTTTAAAGAGCTGACTGAAACAATGCCATAAACATGCTTCCAGCTGCTTTTAGTAAGGTTTGTATCCTTCGTGTACTACCTCATTCTTCATGTACTACCTCATCCATCATGTGCTACCTCATCCGTCATGTGCTACCTCATCCTTCATGTTCACTGCTTATTGTTTCCTGTATTTCATCAGTTACCGGTGAGGAACAGGTATGCAACTGTGAGCGAAGGAGTGTGTACGGGGATTGTGTGTGTGTGTGTGTGTGTGTGTGTGTGTGTGTGTGTGCATGTCTGTTTTTCGTCAGTCCGATGGACCTTACGCGGGAATCCGGCTGAAATTAAGTCTACAGGCGGTTTTTTTTTGTGAGCTGGGGTAAATATTAGGACAAGACTCCGCCGCGGAGGAGGCCAGAGGCTAACTTAGTGCTTCAGCTGAAACCAATAACGGGAGGACTAGACAATGACATCATCACAAGAGTTTCACCGGGGACCAGCACAGAGACCAAGGTAAACCTTACATTCATCCGTCATCTTAAAGTAGGACCGCTGATCTGAGATCAGACTGGCTCACGGTGAGATGTACGAGCGGTCATGTGACCTGATCACTGATCCTAGATCAGCACTCCTACTCTTATGAGTGTGATAAATATGGGCCCGGAATTCCTGCGAGCCGGTTTGATTGGAGAGGAAAACGGAACAGGGAGAAATAAGGCATTCAGAGGTCTGTGATGTCCCACACCATGCCAGCCTATGCCTAAGGCCTACTAGGTCCTGAGGTCATTTTCTCCCATGACATCACTGAACCTTCTTGTTTTTGTTTCATGGTTCTATCTTGAAAAAAAAAGACAAGTAGCCTGAGAATCAGGAAAAGCCAGAGGGAGAATGAAAGAGATGAGGAAAAGGATAAGAAAAAAAAGAGAGATAAAATGAAGAGGGAAATGGATAAGGGAGAGTGAAGGAATGTAGAAGAGTGAGTCTGGGTGGCTGGAGCATTGCTGTCCCAGCTTTTATGTTGCAATATGTTAGACTTTATTAAACAATGAAATACCTCTAAAAACGATTATGAATCAAGGTGAATCAATACAGTAAATACATTATGTTTATCGCTACACTGTTTTGGTATTGCTTCAGCCCTTAAAAATATCAGAGAAATCTCAGAAATCAAACCTGCCCACCTGGATTCTAACCCGGGTACCCCACACAGGAAACCAAACTTCCACAGTGCCAGTCAGCCAAACCGGAATTCCCCCTGGCCAAGTGAGATATTGGGCTTACTATGCTTCTGGTAAGGCTGATCTGCTACACTTAATCAGGATTGCGCTTGATTGTTTAGAATGCAATGCATGTATCCTTGTAACACTGGGTAGCCTAAGTACATGTATCATGTAATGAGGATATTCATTTTAATTAATCCAAAAGGATACAGTAGCTAGCAACAACGCAACATATGTTCGAACAATGTCTTCCATAGAGGTCACAATTTTCTGGAAACGTAAAAAGCACCTTCTAAGTGATATTTCACATTTTAGCATGCATGTGAGCATTCCATTCTCAGATGGAACAAGAACGGTCAACCTCGGACATTGAAGGGTCAATTCAGAATTTCGGAACCCTCGTCCCATTTCATCATGACGTTGTCAATCGGTAGACGATCGGCGGAGTCCTTTACAAAGGGCCCTTTTCACAGCAGCCATTTTGACATGTCATCGCAGGGTAAACACCGGTATAATTAATAACATTAATTATGGCCCCGTTCCATTTAGATGTGCCAGGGCCAGGGCTCTGGTATTGTGCATGCTCTCACTGGAATGGCTGTGACACACCTAAATGGAACGCAACCATAATTACTGTTATTAATTACACCTGTATTTACCCTGCGATGACATGTCAAAATGGCTGACGTGAAAAGGGCCTATTCATACTGTTCTTCGTACTAGATACCCGCACCTGTGACTAGTTAACCACAAAAGTAATGTAAAGTAATGTAAAGTAATGTAAAGTAATGTAAAGTAATGTAAAGTAATGTAAAGTAACGGGGAAACACTTAAGTCTGTACAAGCCATGAAATAAGCGCTGAAACCTACCCCACAGTGCATCCAAAGCAAAGCAGTTTGCTGTCAAGTATGTTTGAGTGCATTTTACAATGGCCCCATTAACTTCACATTAGATTTGTGGCTAACTAAAGAGGATCTGGGTATCCAGTATGAAGCACAGCATGGATTGTGCTGAGAAAGGACTCCACTCTTCAATAACATCATCCATGAGTAGGAAATAAGGCTTGGGGTCCAACATTCTGTAATCACCCTTTAACTGTCCTGGGAATTGCGAATTCACCGGAGCCTTGCTTTTTATTCAACTCTTGTTATCTATAATGCAAACAGAGAGTGATTACCTCTTGAAATATGTGACCATAAGCAATGGAGTTAAATAAGTTAAACTCACTCTCCCGTACAGCCCTTTGTTTCCCTCTTTGAGTAGCCTAATTCTCGTGTTTCTCCTTAAACTGTTGTCTTCTATTACACATTTCATCTGTTACTGAAACATCACTCTTCTGTGTTTCTGTCTCACAGTCAAGCATGCGATCTTGCCAAGTGAAACAATTTAACACTTTGGCTACAAACATGACTGGTAACCAAGCCCTGATTTGAATGAGCTCAAATCATTTCACTACAAAAATAGATGCATGCTGTTGATTTGAACCGTTACAGTTAAGTAACGTGTTTTTAGTAAGCCCATACACCTCCTGACCATACTGACAGCCTTAAATATGTAGACAACGGTTTGACTTGATGTCACAGCTACCACCTACAACCAATTTGCAGTAGCAATTTTGCATCCTTTCTAGTAAGCTTTCAGCTTAATTCAGTTTGGGACATAACATCACCATCTATCCAAAGCAAACCCTTAGGGGGACGCATTGCTGACCGTTCTTTTCAGAGTGGTGGTTTTTTTGACATCACATTAATTCTATGCTTTATTCTGCATTTCCATGTGGACTTGAGGATAAAATGGGAATAGACATGTCCTGAACCTCGTGGCAAAACTGAAACCTGTTTATTTAGATCAAGACAACATGGTGTAGGCTATGTAATGGTGCAACTTGAATGCCTGCAGGGGCAGATAGCGAACACAAAGGCAAGTGCCAGCATAGGCTAGCAACTGACATCAAATTGCATTTGTCTTACTAATCTGAGCCCTTGTACTTTGCAGTTCGCACAGCACTACAATCATTCAAACAAGTAGGAAAATTAAGTACATTTAGCACTTATACACAGGGCCGGCCTAGGCCTTTATGAGGCCCTAAGCAGAATTTGATTTGGGCCCCCCCGCCACCAATACTATTGACTATTGTCAATGCTTGATCATTCGCACACCTACAGCTCCTGAGCTACTGTGTTTTTTATTTTCTGTGTACTTTGTTTTGCTTGTATCCTGTTGTCTTTGTAAAGCTGTATAATGGTGGGCATTCATAAAGCTGCCATGATGTCATTCAGGTTTCTCAAAGAGTCCACAGTGCGATGCGCACAGAGCATTGTTCTTCCATGGTCAGAGGCAGCCAGCTGTAATGTGGATGCCTTCTAGCCATTACCGTCCTAACACACTAATGTTAGCGCAGCTTAGCTAGCTAGCTAGCAACATCCCGGTGATGTGGCAGTCCTTACATCAGCATTTTCTTCGTTGGTGGCTTTTAGCCACTCAATACAAGATTTGTTTGTTTCCCTCGGGTTCTTGTACGAATATGAGTGGTCAATGTTCAATGCAATACACAAGGGCAGTGGTATGGTAAAAGACAGGAGGGTAGTGGCTAGAAGGCATCCACATTACAGCAGCGTCCCTGTGACAACAGCAGGTTACCTGTGACAATCTGTGTGCATTGCATTGTGGACCTAGATGATGTCTCGCCAGCTTTATGAATGCCCGCCATTGTATTGATTTTTGTTACTATATTATTTATTTTCTTGGGGGCCCTCTGGTGGCCATGGGGGCCCTAAGCAGGCGCTTAGTTCTTAGGCTTATGCCTTGGGCCGGCCCTGCTTAAACAGGACATTAACAGACTGACAACAATGTTATGATATAATATGAGGGAACTCTCAAAGCTCCTTGTGAGCAGAGGAAAATGCTGTTATGCAATAGGTGTCTGGAGAGTCTCTATCTGTCATTCTCTTTCTCTTTCTTTCTTTCTTTCTGTTTTCTTTCTCCTTCTCTCTTTCTCTCACTCTGGACTTTTGGTCTTGTAGCAGAACCAGAGTGGAAGAAAGCTTACAGGGCCAACAGCCAAAGACTCGGTATATGCAGAGACAGGATTGAGTAAATTATTCCACAGATTTATTCAAGAGTTGCACAGCAACGTGGGAAGTAAATAATACTTTTATTCAATTGTTATTTTTAGGGCTGCACCCTCATAATCGATTAATTGATTCATCGGTTGGTTTGGTTTTAGGGTTAGGGTTAGATCGAGATTTTGTATTTTTTTTTTTTCATCCTGAACGAGTTAGCCCATTTCCTGAAAAAATAATAAGCACATCTCTGGTAGTAAGTATGAGATAAAAGAAGTGCTTTTGCAGTACAAATCTACAACTGATACGGCTGAATACTCGTGTTCTGTGTTGGTGCCCTGGAGCAGTTAAAGAGTTAAGTGCCTCGCCTCTCCAACCTTTGCAGCATCTGAACAGGATCCTCAGTGTGGGACTGGACAGTGTATAAAAGCATTTGACTTTTCTCTGAATACACAGTTCCCTAACTACAGTACAGTGCAAGCACCAGCTGCTAGTATCAATTGCCTCAGTATATGCCATCCATCTTATGGATGGTGTGTGTGTGTGTGTGTGTGTGTGTGTGTGCAAGTTTGACTGCATACATACATACATACTGTATGTGTGTGTGTGTGTGTGTGTGTGTGTGTGTGTGTGTGTGTGTGTGTGTGCATGCACATATACACATGTGCAAACGTATGTATGTATGTGTGCGCATGCATGTGCATAATTACATATATTCATGTCAGCATATATACTGGATGTGCCTGTGTGTGTGTGTGTGTGTGTATGTGTGTGTGTGTGTGTGCATACATACATATATACTGTATTTGTGCATGTATGTGTGTGTGCATATAATGGATGTGTTGCGTATGTGTGTGTGTGTGTGTTATCCTCTTCCAACAGACAGAGAGGCAGGAAGAGTGGTGTCATCTGGCAGATTGTTCCTATTACCAAACCTAATGTCAACAAACCCAGCTGAGAGAGAGAGGGGGAGGAGAGAGAGAGCGAGAGAGAGAGAGAGAGAGAGAGAGAGAGAGAGAGAGAAGACAGTGAGGGCTCTTTTCACTTCCTTCCCCTCCTCTCTCTCTATCAGTAGTTCCGGCTCTTACAAATACATAAACCATCCATCTCAGTGAACAAGCTACGTTGTGGTTAGACTGGTTTTATAGTGTTTCTGTCTACAGGCATGTTGAGGCCAGTGATCATAGATATACAGTATGTGTTGTATCATGGTTTTCACAAGGGCAAATACAACCACAATGACATATTACAAACAATGATCTATTGCTCTGTTGCAGAGTATACAACTCATCTTAGCAGGTTTTCAATACTGAAACTTTGATTGGTACAAATATACATGGGGTTTCACACCCTTGCTCAGGGGTACTTTATTTTTACTGGGCACTGTTGGTAGCAGGGATTAAACCAGCAACCCTCTCATTAGTAGGTAGCCTTAACCAATGTGCCAACCTGACAACCTATTGTTATTCATGACTTTGGTGATCATGCTTAAATGTCTGGATTAGCTACGTATCAAGACTGATAATATACAAATTAATTCAACCTCTGGGTTTTTCCACAAAGAGTAATAATTAAATTTTTTTAAATGGCATTAATTGTCAAAAAGAAATCAGCAATCATTTGTTACATAAATCTTACATTATTTTAAATACATGCAATTTCACAACTTTTTTTATAGTGTTCCTATCTGAGAGAACAATATTATGAACATTACAGATGGCTACAACTGTATTATATGCTGTTAGAGGGGTGTTTTTATCCTGCAGCTGTAATGCTATTTGGGGCTTTTATCCAAAATGCCTTTCAGCACCACAAATGCATATATTTTTAATATGTGTTGCAGAATGGGAATAGCACCCTTAACCCTGGCAGTGTTAGTGCCATGCTCTACCCATTGAGCTACACAGGGAATGGAACTCCTAACCCTGGCACTGTTAGTGCCATGCTCTCCCCATTGAGCTACACAGGGAATGGAACCCCTAACCCTGGCAGGTTGGCAGTAATTCATTCACTCACGGTTAGCCAATCTGCCCCTAGTGGTGACTCACAGGCATGACACTTTGTGTTCAGTCAAAGAGCCTGGAAGGCATGATGAATGCTTCACATCTATGTCACCGTGTTCTTGTTTATAACACACCCTAGTTAAGGACAACGCATTTTATGTTGTCTTCAACACCATCACTGTTAACCATGGTTATACTGGTAACCCCCCCACCCCAATTTGCATATATATACATACTCCCCATATATATATATATACATGCGATCGAGGCGTTCTGTGACATTTCCAAACTATCAACAAACTAGTATGCGGTGGGTTTCTGTGTGTTGCTGAAGCTCTGAAAAGCTTTAGAACAGCCGTCCTTGTTGACAGCAGATAGGCTGAGGCCAGAACAACGTATGGACAAAGTGTGTGAAAAGTGCAGATGCGAGACCTTGAGCCCACATGGCAGTTTGTCTGTGGTGAAAGTGAGAACGCTGCACTGATGTGACCTGGTTTTTACACTGCTGCTTAAAGGGGCCCTATTATGCTCCTTTTCAACAAGTTAATATAGGTCTCTGAGGTCCCCAAAACATGTATTTAAAGTTTTTTGCTGAACATACCACTCAGATTATACATTCTAGCATGCCTCTATACCCTCTGTTTCAGTCCTGTTCAAAACTAGCTGTTTCTGTGTCTGTAGCTTTAAATACAAATGAGCTGCTGCTTCCCACGCCCGAGCATGCACATGCGGAGCCGTCTGGCTCACGAAATTCCGATCAAACTGTCAAACTAGGCATTGCAGATCAAATATGAATGAAGTATTTTCCAGCAATTGCATAGCCTAAAATGTTGTCAGAAACATATTTTAGTGAACCGTTTAAGTGGAAAAAGAGAAGGTTTACGAGTGAGCCGCCATCTTGAAAAACTGAGACACGGAAGTCAAGGACCGACCTAATGCATTGCATTGCATAGTGTTAGATTGTGACGTAGACAAGTAATGGAAGAAAAGGGTGGAGTAAAAACAGGGCATTTCAGGAAGAAAAGGATGAGTACAAACAAGGCATTTCAGGCAGTTCAAGAGCAGTGTTTTCTGTCTGAGAGAATAAGTCTCTTTGGCGTGGACTTTGTAACTCCGCAGACGTTTTACTTGCACCTCCAGCTTTATAACACACGAAAGAAAAGCTAAAAACACCAAAAGCATAATAAGACCCCTTTAACATGCCAGTACCACAACAGTGGTAGAATTGAAGGGATATTACATATGACATCTTGAATTTTAGTCTGTCATTTTTAGATGGAAAGCACCTGACAGATCCAGGATTTCTCTCACTCACTCAATGTGCTTGGCTCAATTCACTTTCTTTTCTTAAAGATAGTTTTAATGCATTTCTATGAGATACAGCACAGTGTGTCAGGAAACATAGTGGAAAGAGAGAGGGGGTGACATGCAACAAATGTCAAGGGCCGGATTCGAACCCACGACGTTGTAATTATATGGCATATGCGCCTCAGCTTGGTGAGCCACCAGGATGCTCCCTCAAGCCATTTTGCTTGTTGTGAGGTTTTATGTGGTGTTACACTCCAGCATCTCTTTAACGTGATCCACTCTAGTTTGGAAGTTGCTTTTGCTTACATCACATAAAGCTGCATTGTCATTGGTAGTAGATGGCTTTGTAAGGTCATCGGCAACTGAGGTCAAAGTTAAAATAATTTGAACTTTGAGCGCAATGCTCGGTGGCAATTTCGAGTGGTGCGCCACGCCAAGGGTAGTGCTGTCACCTAGTTGGGCGCCACCGCTCTCCCCATAGGAAAACAATGGCTCAGCCAGCACAAATATATTTTGCTGGTGGTCATCTGTAGAGGTCTTTATGATTCGCATCCAGGAAATGACAAAGTGAAGTCATAACTGTTGTGGATAAATCTATACATAAAAAAATTATTAATTAATTAAAGAAATATTTAAAAAATAAAGAAATAAAACATATATCCATATACGTATATATGTTTTATTTTTATCAGAAAATATCTTTCAACAAGACTGGGCCAGTGAAGCAGGTTTGTGTTTAAAGGTGAAGTAATTTAAACTGAAATGTGTAACAGTGTTGGAGAAGTCTGTTAAACTCACTCCTCAGAACGTGCCATCCTTCCACCAAATGAAGAGCACACTTTTGATTCGGCTCGACCCGTAGGGCTGACGCCTATCACGTCGGTAAGCACAGCACTTGTGGTTCGAAACTTGAGGTTTCACCCAAGGAGAGGAAGCGAAAGTCCTTGCTACCATGAATGACACCTGTAACAAAATGCATCCAACGTCTCCTGGGCAGGACCCCGCGTGGACATTTTTTAGGAGGCAGGGGCTCAAGCAACATAAGGGCACTAGTAAAATGTTTAAAGGGAAGGGGTGGGCTGGTGGAGTCCCCTTTTGGACCCTATCTGTGCACATGCCTGCTCCTGGGTTCTGCTGAATCAGCTGACATGTTATTTTAGTTTATAAACCAAACCCTTACCTTAACCCTAACCATAACCATTCTGGGGATATAGGGAGTTTTGACTTGGCCAGTAAGTGGTAACTGCTGGGTCCATCCATAGCTCTATCCTTTCTAGTCAAAACCTACCCACTGGGTGTGCTATAAAGTTGGATGTCAGTGCTAAATTAAATATTTTTTTCCCATAATGTGACATACATGCGAAGAAAAATAGACAAAAAATGTAAACGTCAAGGGTTCACTTTAAGCTATTTTACCACCGGATGTAGGCTAGTATACAAAATAAATATAACTTCTCATCAAATCCATTGCACACTGAAACAGTTGGATGCAACATAAAGTATCCACTAACTCTAAGCCTTAAATATTAGGGGTGTTATTAGGGGTGTAATGATGAATCTTCAGATTTGATACAGATCAATTAAATTTTGAGGTCATAATTCGATTACATTTTTGACTCTTTATGCATTATTAATAACAGGTAAGCAAATGTATTCATACTACAAAGCTCTGATTACAGTTGATAAACTGTATATACTACACAGTTTAGTTTGGTTCAGAAAAATACAAATTGTATCTGTGTGGACTTGTCACTGGACTTTCAATGGAACTGTGAAAATAGCGCATGTACTGTTGTAATGTTTCACATACTCCAACTGCCCAACTGTCAGTGCCTGTTTAATGTTCCCAGTTCTGTATATAAGCCAAATTCATTTCAGTCTGAGTGAACATGATAGAGGCAGGCAGGATACGAAGATGGGGAATGGAGACGAGGCAAAAAAGAAAGCCAAAGAGAGACAGAGCAAGATAGATAAGGAAGAGAGAGAGTTAAAATGGCATTTTAGAGCAGCATTCTTAAAGATTACTTGAAGTGTTTCATTCCAAAAGAACTATCCATTTTGGAAAAATAAATTGTACTACCTGAAATTCATCAGTCAATATTTCAAAAACACAGATGATTATATAATCTAAAATGTTAGCATTTTGCAAGCAAAGTTCTTAAGATGTCTTATAACTTTGACTGTATCCCATAATGCACTTCACTTTCATTTCATTTGATTTTGAATCAAGCCCACTCTCACAAACTAGGGTTGGTAGTGATACAGTAACTCGAGGTATTTGCTGGTGCGTATTCGGTCAGAGAATTACGGTTTCACGTGTGGCACTTGACGTTTTCCACCAGGAAAACTAAAGCCTCACTCAGGCGCTCCGGGTTCAAGATGACAGGCAGTACCGGGTTAGCACTGGGAAAAAAGTGGCGACACAAACACACTCTTTCTGGCAGGTGTGTCTGACAGTCGGTAGGCAGATTTGTGTGTTTGTAGCCTAACGTTACTAGCTAGGTATGTGCGGGATACAACAAGGCGTGCGGTTATTGAAAAATCAGGGGCTAGCTATTTACCCCTTACCAGCTCAGTGGCCTTGTGGTTACAGTGTCCGCCCTGAGACTGGGAGGTCGTGAGTTCAAATCCCCGACCGAGTCATACCAAAGACTATAAAAATGGGACCCATTGCCTCCCTGCTTGGCATTCAGCATTAAGGGTTGGAATTGGGGGGTTAGATCACCACATGATCCCCGGGCGCGGCATCGCCGCTGCTCACCGCTCCCTGTGGGATGGGTCAAATGCGGAGAACAAATTTCGCACACTCAGGTGTGTGACAAACAGTGGGACTTTACTTTTACTTTATGAGGCGATGCCTTAAAACATAAAATCACGCTTTGTTTGCAGACTGTCACTGATGTGCACCAAGAGGCACCAAGCGTGCAGAACTTAGCTAGTCTACGTTACCCAGTCAAGCCGTATACCCAGGAAATATTTGGGGACGGTTTGATGATATGAAAAAAATGTTGATGGACCATGATGAACCAAGAGACTTACTGGGAGAATTCTCTTTTTCGAGAGTTCTGGAACTCTATAGCCTGGTTGGTGCCGAGGAGAGCTAATTGTGTGTGCGTGTGTGTGTGTGTGTGTGTGTGTGTGTGTGTGTGTGAAAAATAAAGAAAGAAAAATAGTAAGCAGCCTCTGTCAGCTCATTCACCTCAGATGACTTCTTAGAGATTGATGCCTGTGACTCCAGGACACACGGATAAAAAGTTAACTGACTTAAGATGTACAAGGTAGATGTAAAATTCTGAATCCACTGGTCACTGTGGCTGGTTGAGGAAAATGTTAATTTTACGCCCTCATCGTAATCATCCTCCTCCACCTCTTTCTCCTCGTCATCTTCCTTCATATCCTCCTCCAATTCTTTTCGTTGCACTGTACTCGTGCTGTATAATGACAATACATTTGAATCTAAATCTAATCTAATTCTAATCTAATTCTCATCATCATTATTATCAACATTCTCCTCCTCTTTCTCTTGGTAATCATCATCCTCATCCCCCCCCTCCTCCTCCTCTTCCTCCTCCTCCTCCTCCTCCTCCTCCTCATCATCATGTCATCTTCCTCACAGTGGGAGTGATGATTCCATTTCAGTCTCTATAGGTTTCCTCCCGCGTCACCGCCGTGTCACATCCAGGAAATGACAACTACCTCCCACATAATTATCTGTGCCGCTCAGCTATGCAAGGCCACCAGAAATACACACATGCATGCATGCGTACACATACACACACACACACACAGAAATTATGTTATTTATATATGCTTTTCTAGAAGCATGCAGAGGGATATTAATAGAGCAGGTACAAGGGGAAGAGGGAACATAATGAACCGAGAGACTGACTGAGAGTTCTGTTGTGCTCCGTTCTGGAATTCTGTAGCCTGTTTGGTTTCAAGGAGAGCTAATTTTGTGTGTGTGTGTGTGTGTGTGTGTGTGTGTGTGTGTGTGTGTGTGTGTGTGTGTGTGTGTGTGTGTGTGTGTGTGTGTGTGTGTGATGTTTATTTTGGATGTGTACATACCATGCCACCACTGACTGAATCGGCTGGCTATTATA
>OMKL01112375.1:3042-13480 GCA_900302295.1 Parasudis fraserbrunneri
GGAAAGGGGAAAGAATGCATACCAGAGGACAACATCCCAAAGTAAACATTGCCATTCATCTGGTCGTTTAAATACAGTTGTGACAAAGCCCCAACCAGCAATCAGATGGTTAAAAATAAATAAATAAATAAAAAGAAAATTCACAAGAGAATCTTTATTATATTTTATGATATGGATGATTGAATAGGATTTGTAAAAGTGGATACAAATGCATGAAAGAGGATTGTGTATGGTTGTGGGTGTGTGTGTGTGTGCGTGCGTGTGCGTGCGCGCGTGTGCATGTGCATACAGTACCCACTTGCACAGAGGAGAGAAGCGAAGGTGAAAGAAAAAGGATGAAAAGAGAGAGAGCGAATGAGCGATCATGAAAGAGAAAGAAGAAGACAGAGAGAAAGAAAAAGAGATACAATGACAGTGGAACAGAAAGTGAGAGAGAACAGCATATTTCCCATCCTCTCATTTCACTTCTGCTGCTGGAAGACACTTGCCCTGCAGTGCAATAAGAGGAACCAAATGTCCTTAAAGTAATTTGCAATCAGTGTGGCTGAAAGAGTCTCCATCGCATCAGTGGCCTCCTGCAAGACTTTTCATTTCAGAGTTGAAATGAAATGCTACGCTAGAAATATTTGCCACTGAGCTTTTATGCAATAACCTCCTGCAACTTTCACTTGATTTAAGAGTATGAAGACTCCCAGGCTTAATTTCCATGGGGTTATTTTCCAACTTGGAATTGTACTGTATGTGAAAAATGTTTAATTTTTATTTCTCTACAGTGTATCTCACTCTTTCTATAAATTGTAATGGACACAGTCAGCAGAAGCATTAGGGCAATGAGCTTAAGTTTTTCTTTTGCTGTTGACACGTCTACAGTAACCTGACCCGCCAAACGATCTGTTACACAGAACCATGCGGGAAGCCGTCCTTTGAAACTATTTGGAACAGGACCGGCAGGTGATTGGATGTAAACCATGCTCGTCGCTGCCAGTAGTTCTTCAAAGGATGCTGATTGGTCCGAACCACTGTGGAGCTCCAATAACTTGAAGCCTGACAAGATGGACTCTTCTATATGGATTTTGCATCACAATCTGAATATGAAGCAGACAGGTGACCCAGCTTATGGATATAATGAGTCTTTACTGGCTTCTATGTTAAACTATTACAATTGAACATTTCCTCACTATCTGAAGATACTGCCTCAATGTCATGTTATCAGTTTGTTTTTCGTGAAACTCAACTCTACTTGGGACTTGGGACAACTCAAAACGTATCTCTCCTTTTATTTTTCAACTTTGTTTTCAGGTTGTCGTAAGGTGATCTTTTGTTTAGGTTATAAACCTAAAGACAGAGAAAGGTGGTATCATTATTCATGAAAAATGAAACATCATGACATCAATATGATACAACTGAAATTATAATTATTCCAAATTATTACATTTCAAATATCAAAATTAAAATTAGAATGATCAAACACCACCATTGTCATTAGCCACATAACCAAACTCACAGTAAACAAAAATAAACATAACAATCACAATATTAAGGAAAGGTTTTACCAGCAGTGTCTCCAGTGAACTCCTGAGTGGAGTGTTTGTTCTGTCTGTGAACTGGTGCCAGGTGCCTTGAATGAAGGTTATTGTTGAGCTGTGATTGGTGACTGTCAGATGATGGTGAGTGAAGTGGTGACTTGTGATTGGTTGTGATGCCAAGCGCTCCAAACAAACCCTCTTCTTTGCTGCCCTTGGTTTAAGTGGGCTCTCTATCGCCCCCTGATGGGTTGGATCACAGATTTTGGATTTGGACAACACACACAGTTAGGGATGTCCCGATCCCCAGTCATTTAATATTGAGTATCTACCGATACCGAGACAACACAGGTGCACAGTGCACACTTCAAGCATATTAAAGTTAGTAAAACCAATCTAATGTAGGCATGAAAGTCTTGGTATCACAGATTTCCCTTAATGGTTTTCATTTATTTTTCAACAAAAAAAGGATTGGAATATGATCGGGCTTCATATAGCTGATACGGATCAATACAGATCAATTACAATATGCCACAATCGGCTCCGATTCCAATCCGTCTGATCCGATCGCGACATCCCTAGTGTTGGGGAGTATTTAACTACTGTACCTGTGGTTCAGTTATTAGTTTAACTACATTTTGCAGTAGTTGGGTGGCAGTTTAACTACATTCAAATCTCTGTAGCTTCTTCAGGAGTTGACTACGTTGGGTCATGTAGTTTAGGTTAACTACATATTTCCCAGAAATTAAAATTATATTTTCTCAATTCCATCTCAACAACGGGTCCCTGTCCTCTCCTTAAAACACACCCCTGGGCATGGCCACAGTGAACGGGGTTTTGCCTGCCCTAGTCACTAAATCAAACACAATGACACTTTACTCACTGTCAGTTCGGTTGTACCACCATGAGATTCCAGATTCAGATTGTGATAATCTTCCACAATATAGTTTGGATGTAGTTTAACTACTTTTTGAAAGTTAGTTTGACATGCTACCTTTTTTTTTTTTTTGAGAAGTTAAGATTTAGTTTAACTTCTTTTCATCGTGAAGTAGCCAGTACAACGCTGGACATCATAGTCTCAATATATATATGCTATTATTTCAGGTAGGCTACTGTCAGCAAATGGATCTGAGTAGACTGTCAGCAATGATAGTTTGTGTACACTAGCAGAAGAAGCTGGTAAATATCAGGTATATCTCAGGCTCAAAAAAGCACATAGGGACATACATACCATGAAATAAATACAGATAAAAACACAAGAATATCAACATATTTACAAACTTGCATTGAATGAAGTAGTATATATATATATATGAGGTATTTGTAATAGAGCTGTGCAAATGGCATTGTAAACACCTCATTAAAGTGATGGGTAACAGCCTGGGGGAAGAAGCTGTTTCTGAGCCTGGTAGTGTGGGCTCTGAGGCTCCTGTAGTGCCTCCCAGAGGGCAGGGGGGAGAACAGGCTGTGGTGGGTGGGATCTCTGCTGATGCTGAGACCTCTGTTTATGTTTGTGATAAATGTCTTTTATGGCCGGGAGCTGGGTTACCGGTGATATGCCGGGCCGGCTTGATGACCCGCCGCAGGGCTTTCTGGTCTGCTGAAGTTCACTTACCAAAACACACTGAGATGCAGCCGGTCAGGATGCTCTCAGTGGGGCAGCGGCAGAAGTCGGAGAGCATTTTTTGGAGATAAGCGGGCACTCCTCAGCCTCCTTAGGAAATGCAGGCATTGGTGGGCCTTCTTCATGGGTATTTGATGTCCAGGAGAGGTCCTCGCTGATGTGGACTCCTAGGAATTTAAACCTGGGGACACGCTCCACTTCGACTCCCCTTGATATATATGAGGGAGTGACTGCAGCCTTTGGACCTCCTGAAAGTCCACGATCTGCTCCTTTGTCGTCTGAACATTGAGGACGGGATCGTTGGAGGCGCACCATGATGTGAGGAGCAGGATCTCGCCCCTGTAGGCCGTCTCGTCATTCACTGTTAGTGATTCAGCCTACAACTGCGGTGTTGCCTGCGAACTTGTGGATTGGCAGGCAGTCGTGGGTAAAGAGGGAGTAGAGGAGGGGGCTCAGAACACAGCCTTGTGCTGAGGGTCAGGGTGGAGGAGGTGTGGTTACAAACTGTAACCGAACAGACCGAGGTCTGTTGGTCAGGAAGTCCAGGGTCCAGTTACAGGGGGAGGGGTTAAGGCTAAGGGAGAGGAGTTTGGTGGTTAGCTTGGATGGACTGATGGTGTTAAAAGCAGAGCTGTCATCTATGAACGCCATCCTGATGTATTTATGTCCCAGGTGGAGGACAGTGGAAATGGTGTCTTAGTTGAGTGTGCTTAGGTGGAGGAGAAATGGAGAAATCGGGCATGTTGCTCATCACAGTGCATCACAGTACAGAGAAAAGATGATGTCTGATACCTCACTATGATAGGGTTTGCAGATTTCCTTCTTACCTCCCATCAAAGCAACATAAGCCAATCTGGTTGAGCACGAAATCTTCTCCGCAAACAGGAGGCACGTATTTTACATATTAGAACGATGTAAATGCTACAGTCTCATTTCTCAGGCGTACATTCATTTTTTTTCTTGCAGAAGATTTCTCTTATCCTTCCTCCTTGCGTAATACACAGAGCAGTTACCTCTTGCAGCCACAGGGGGCCACCACTGAGTGAAAGTTACACAGTGGGGCTTTAATGTAGGCATGAACAACTTAAATTAATGTTTCTCAGTACTAATTGAACTCTATGGGGAAATGAATAGGATGAAATAACAGCACTAAAATGTTTTAATGTCAGAAGACTTTATTTTATTCTGATTGTGTGGCATGAATATGGTACAACAAACTACAATACACATTTGTAAATACAATCATTCAAGCAAGAAAACATATACAAATACATGTAAAACTCCTAAAGCGTGACTCCTGAAATGATAGCCCGGGTTAGACAATCCTGTGAGAAAGTTTTAAAAGAAAGTTATGGAAGATTTATGTAGGCCGTGGACCACACATTTCTTCTGGCACGTGGGTAAAATGTTGTTTGATGTGAGCTGTCTGTGTCACATAAACTAATAAAGCAAAGCAAAGTATTAATTTCCTCTGTAAACTGTCCATATTGAAAACAATATAATGGGTCTTTACATTCCCTGAAATGAGGCAGCTGAATGAAATTAGCTTTATTAGTGTATGATCCAGACAAACTGCAGATAGTATATCAGATAGTATATATTGATGTGTTGTACCTGTCACTGAAAATAGTAAGGCAGTTTGATTATTTCAGACACCACACTATTTCTGTCATCTAGCTTATTTCATGGCCATAGAGAGTTTGTCCATTGCAGTTTCTAGTGGTATCAATGTTAGTGCCACAATCCTTCTCCGTGGGCCTAAATCACCGGCGATTCTATTCCAACTAACTTTTAAATGTTGGGCATATCACCGTGGTGATACAGGGGAAACACTCTGACGTACTGTATCTGGTGCCAACACCTCTTCTGTCAGGGGCAGCAGTGTGGCACCCTTAATTCAACACTGCTCTCTCCCTGTATTACTCTGGCAACAGAGACGGGGAACTAACACAGTGTCGATTTTACAATGTGGTCAAACTCTATCTACGGCCATGACTCATCCAATAGAGCTTAATGTGATATGACAGTGTTTTGGCAGTGTGTTTTTTGCCACGGAGCCAAACAGCTTGATAATCAAGAAAGACAGCACACTAAGTCTCTAATCGGCTACAGCTGCAAGCAATTCTCTCAGACAAAAACATACACAATGCCCTTTTTTCCCTTTTGTTCCATTATAATAATGCTACTATACATAGTGAAATCTCTTCACTCGGTTCATAGAATATGAAATAAACAAATATCATACAAATATCCAATGTAAAAACAAAGACGTACTGGGACTATAAGGGATGAAGGTAAGAGTTATACAGTAACTGGAGATGTTTGGGTCAATTTCATTTTTGTCCCATTCAAAAAAAAAAAAAAAAGGCATTACTTAAAAGTACTACTGTATCACAACTTTTTGATCGGTTCCCGAGAGGCGAATGTGAATGCAGTGAGGTTTCAATGATTTCACCGGGTTTCCACTGGCTGTTTCCCCCACGATCACGCTTTAAATTCAGGAGTTTCTTCGATATAAACGCCCAATAATGTATCATTACATATGATGTGAATTAAAGTGGGGTATTCTTCTGTTCTATCTATCTATCTATCTATCTATCTATCAACAGTTGTCAGTTATCTGTTAGTACTGATCATAGAATTTCTGCTTGAAATTTATAGTGTGTATTTATTGTGGAGCAGCATTCTGGGGAGATGCAAAGACTAAATATCTCTTCACGCTAGAGGGAGAATTTGACAAAAGAACAAACTTCAAAGAGATCTCCATCTGATCTGTAGCACACATACAGAACACTGCACAGGACAATCAGTGTGATTAAAGGCTAACGTTTTGATGCGTGGTGCACCTTCATCGGAGTCAAGAGTTTGACTCCGATGAAGACGCACGGTACGTAGAAACATCAGTCTTTAATAAAAGTGTATTGTCTGTGTGCTCCAGTGTTCTACTTTTGCCCAAGTCTCTCTGAAGTTTGTCCTCTCCTCGAGACTGCTTCGTTCTCAGAGCACCGGATGGCCCTACAGTTCCCTTTTGGGTGTGAAAGGTTTTCATCCAACTTACTAAACAATCTATGCGATACTTAATCATGCACATAAAAATACTTGGATGGAAAAAAGGCTAGAATTCTATGATCATGGCGCAAAAGAAAAACACTGCATGACATTAAATTGTCTTTTGTCAGGGAAGTAAAGTTGTCAATGAGAAAATCAACCAGTTTTTTTTTGGTTTGTTTTTTTCAAGTTTCTTAACAGAAGGGTTGTTGAAAATGTTTTTTAATCGATGATACCTTAATCTCATTGGTTACACTTACATGCGAGAGAGACACCTGAATCTAACATGAACAGCAGGTAGGTAAACATTTACAGTGGTTAGTGGTAGTGGTGTTGTCGTGTTCTGATCTGACACTTTTATTTAAAAAGGAAAGTCTCACCGAAAACAAAGATCTTTATTTTGTCTTTGGTATAGCCATAATGGCAGGTCAACAAGCCAGTCAGTGGGGTTGTGAAATTCCTTTGTGAACAAACTCGGTCGTGGTAGTGGTGGTTTCTGTGTCATCTATTGTTTGTTCTCGGGGTTTGTCTTGTTTCTTCTCTTCTCCCTGGCCATCAGTGAACGTCTCTTCCGGCTGGACAAGGCCCCCACCGGCCTGATCTTCATCTCTGTGAAGTCCAGAGACATGAGGTGGCCCTTCCACGGCTCCCAGTTCACCCCCTGACAGAGAGGGACGGGCAGGAGAGAGTGAGGAGGATCGGGGAGGAGAGGGAAGGAGGGAGGGGGGACAAGGCAGAGGAGGAAGGGATGGGATGTGAGAAAGAGAGAGAAGAGGAGATATGAAGGTGGAGAGGAAAGAGAGTCAGGGGTGTTAGAGAGGGGACAGATAGGGAAGATGAGAGTGGGAGGGGGAGAGGGACAGACAGACAGACGGACAGACAAACGGACAGACAGACAGACAGACAGAGTCACAAACAGAGTCAGTACAGGAACTGGCTTCATTATATGGGCATTCAAACTGTGTGCTGCCATTTTATTGCCTTTCATCAACAAGCACTGAAGAGATATTGGAAAATGCAGCAATATGAACAGCAGACAAGGACAAAGTAATTCCCTCTCATTTCCTTCAATATCAGCCTCCCACAGACACAATAACTGCAGTTCACCTGAAGTCACCCGTGAATCAGCTTCCCTCATTCCCCACAACTTCATCTTAATTACGGCGACGCCTTTGTTGATTGTTGTTCAATTTCACTATCTCTGTAGCGTACATGGTCGTTAACATCGACAAATCATCGAGAAAAACAGCTTTAGGGACCAGAGTTCACTATTAGGAACAAGGGCACGAGGCAATTCCCTTCAATTCCCTTCAATTCCCTTCAATATCAGTCTGACTTAGACACAATAGCCGTTGTTGTTACCCTCTCAACCAAAGTAAAAACACCAGCATTTTATACGGGTTTTGAGAAATATGTCCTTTTATCAGAGTTGAAGGATTTCGGGGCAATGCTGTTTCAAACATCACAGCCAGGCTAAACTGAAAAGCTTTTTGGCGAAGCTAGAAGGACTACATAATAATGCAGACACGTTAAGGAAATTCAGCATGAAGTCATTGCTGGGACCTGGGCCTCGTTCCTTGTACCGGTACGTCTTGTCTGGTCCTGGATAATACGACATCTGCATGTATTATCTAACCAATTTGCATCTGGTTAACTCCAGTCCTGGAGAATCAGCGAATCAGAGAATCTGTGTGCACCCGTTTTACCATAAAGGGAACATGGGTAGATAGTCGCAACCATGATGAACAGTCATATGATTGGCTGATAGAGACATTACGAATAAAGCCGCAAAAACAGGAAAGACCTTTTTCAGCGGTTGAGTGCAAAGGCTATTAACAATAGAAGGATTGATATGAGGCAAAAAATGAAATATAAAACTGCCAAAGCATCAAAATTGAGAGAATAAGCTTGGCAGAAATGTGCAGATCATGTAACACATAAATAGTAAAATTCCACCCAACCTAGTAAACTAACTGTACAATTGTAGTCTTGTCTAATAACTTTAAGGCCTGTTGAGATGTAAATGTTTTTATATGGTACACCATAATCATTCTAAATCCAGGATCAGGTTTCTCCTTGCCTGAAATTTACCCACAGCTAATCTTGGTGTCACCAACTCTCGCTCACACAAACATGTGCTTCCATGGGAAAACCAAAAATGCAACACTCATGTGTGTTGCCTGTACTGGTATGAAGGCCCACTGTATGGATCCAATAAGTTTCCGATGACTAAAGCCTTCACTGCTAAATCTGAATCTTTCAATTAAAAAGTTGTAAGGATTACTCAAAGGATCTTAGCAATTTCTCAATTAGCTACACGTTGCCTTCTAAAAGCGTGTCTAATCATAATAGCATTGATAGCTCTTATCTAAGGAATGGGGCAGAAATTAGTTTGTGGATGGGGTTGAATATAAATTTGCCTCATAATCAAGACTGAATTGCATCGCAAAATAATTTTAAGGTAGGCAGGACTAGCGATCGGTGATTCAGGATCTGGATCCAGGCAAGGATCAAATATAATCCGGTGAATAAACCTGCCTTTTTGCAGGTTTGAGCTGAAGGAGTTGTTGCTGTGGTAACAGGTTGGGCTAAACCTTCAGCTTACTTCAAGGAACTGAAAATCCCAGCCTTATGTGAAACTGTCAACAATCATATCCAATTACCGGTAACTCAGGATCTTTCACATAAACATCAAGAAAGCAAAACTGACAGAAAGAATAATGTAAATGCATTGAACTTCTGACCTATAAAGGTCAACTATAGTATGATAACCTCTATGTGTTAGTGTGTTGGTCCAAAGTCTTCCTCAAAACTTGTCTAACCATTACTAATCCTCAGTGTAGGGGTGAAGGTCATCTTGATTACTAACCAGGACGTTTTCCCACCACAAATCCCAATAGCTTTGATGAGGGGAAGTACTGTGTTGATTACTATCACTTGGTGATTTAGTTACTACTCTACTAACGTTTTTTTACAAAAAGTGATGATGATGATGATGATGATGATGATGATGATGATGATGATGATGATGAGCAGGAGGAGGAGGAGGAAATGAGGTGATGATGATGGTAATGATGATGATGATGAAGATGAGGAGGAGGAGGAGGAGGAGGAGAAAGAGGGGTAGATGATAATGAAGAAGATGAAGATCAGGAGGAAGAGGAGGAGGAGGAGGAGGAGGAGGAAGGTCAAGGAATTATGGAATGCTTCCATTTCATCAGCCATTTAGTATGTCATAATGTTGACGAACACTAATTTATAGAACTACAATTTATTATATTTTATATTTCCTTCAATATCAGTCCCCCATTGACAAACAGCCGCTGATGTTAAGTCAAGGTAAAAACATAAAGCATGTTATGCAAGGCAAGCCTCGGAAAATATCTCCCTTCATGGAATTTGATGGATTCAGGACACCGCTGCCTCACCTCCAAGATCCAGAACAAACTCAACCAAAAAATAAATAAATAAATAAATAAAAATGCTGTGTGTTTTAAAATATTTCAGGGGTGATGGGCGTGGCCCTTAAATGCTGACTAAGTAGCTTACTCACCCCTGACCCTAAACATAATGCAGTTTCAATAACAGGGGACATTTAAAATCTGGTCACAGATCAGAGCCTGGGGAAATGCAGGATTAGGACCTCCTGCATCATGCTGTCAGCGCCATCTGTTGGTACTTTCTCGTACTGTGCTACAGTACAAAGGGGTGAAGTTGACGACATCGGTGGTGCTTTCACCTTTGCAATAGTCGGTTGGGCCAACAAAGAGTAGATTTGGATGAAGTGAATTGACACAACTGTCTCTTTGTCTTCCACTGCTTCCTCGTTGAGGACATAAATATCACCTGAGCACCTCGTGATGACATAATGAATGAACCGATTTTCATGAATCTGTCGTGTAATGATTATTAATAATTTGTTCAGGCATTATGAGAGTGATTAGTGTAAAGTTTTGTAAAGTGCAACCACAATAAAACTGTCCCTTCTCTCTTACCGTATGGTGCCTGTGTTAACTCTGACCTCTGCTCTTCCTGTTCGATTAGAAAACAGAACTGTCTCTTACCATGCTGTGCCTGGTGTCTCCCCACTTGCCATTGAGATTGGCCAGGTGACAGTTCTTGTACCACCAGGCACCGCGGTGGGTCAAGGCACAGTTGCCGAGGGCGATGTCGTTATCTGAGTCAACGGTGGACCAGGGTCGGCCCTGGTGGTAGGTCATAGCATCACCTGTGAAAGGAACGG
>OMKL01112898.1:2974-13507 GCA_900302295.1 Parasudis fraserbrunneri
GAGTAAAGCAAGGCAAGACAGATGTATTCATATTTCATACACGGGGGCAATTCAAAGTGCTTTACATGAAATCGATCAAAAGGAAAACAAGGAGCATAAAAAATGATTTTAAAGGGATAAAAAGCATCAAACGAAGAATAAAAGTCAAAGCGCAATCAGATTTAGTAAATTAAGTCAATTAGTAAATGAATGGAAACAGCCTTTAGATGTTTGATAGAAGGAAGTGCCTGTCGAGGGCGTTTCTCTCGTGCATGATGTATATATATGTATATATGATTATGATTATGATTATGATATGATATGTTGCCCTCAGACGATCACTACGGTTACCTGTAGGCGGACATGAGGGGGCAGAGTTTAACCCATCTCCTCATCTGTGATGTCATACCAACGTACTGCTCCACTTCGGTTACCCTTGTCATTTAAATGCGACTTTTGTGATCCGAAGCGCCAGATCAGAACGCGGACCTGACGTCCACACACTCGACACTCGAATGCAAACTCCGCGACCGGATCTGTGTGTGGACCTCACGTTCCCGCAAAATAAATACGTCATGGTGAAATGAATCCGGTAAAAGGCGAGAGAAGCCGTGGTCTTCTTGTTTAAAATGTTATTATCAACAGTAGTTTTCATCCATCTTCTCACTGGGGAGCGACTTTCTATAACAACTGAATAACTATGGAAACGCACTAATGGACTAATATAGCCTCGATATTCTATTTCTATAGCCTATCCTGTCTGTCATCTGATGGACTTGAAAGCACGGCTATACGAAGAAACATCAGGCAGTACGAGAGATGGGGAGGGGTCGTTATGGCAACAACGATGTCATAGGGCCGGCCCGACCTTTAAGGTTTCCATCGTTACTTTTAATAAACACCCATTTTCAAAACACAGATACAAATCACAGACAGCAACTGCAGTCATCCCGCCGAGCGCTGGAGAGGGTGGTGCGCACGGCCGAGAAGATCTGCGGGTGCAAGCTACCCACTATAGTCAGTGCGTCAGCAAAGCCCGCAGAATCCTGAAGGACCCCACCCACCCAAATCACAAACTGTTTGAGCTCATGCCGTCCGGCAGGCGGTATCGAAGCCTCAGATCCACATCAAAAAGAACCCTGCACAGTTACTTCCACCGAGCAAACAGACTGCTGAATGAGATACTCTGAAAGACCACCACACACACACACACACACCACACTAGCACACCAATTGTATTGTAATTATATTGTACTACTGTAAATGTATTGTTGCAAACTAGCACGGTTGAGGAGCGAAAGGAAAACAAGCATCTCACGTTTTCTGAATGTATGCACATTTTTAAAACATGTGACAATAAAAGAATGTTGAATCTTGGATCATCCCATCATCAGAGAGCAGTCCATCCTGACTCAGTCCTCTAAGCAATGTCAGTTGACTTTAATTTTCACTCTGGAGTTACATACACCTTTAAAAATAAATGTTTTGCCTATAATTGTGCTTGAAACAATGGATAAGGTAGGCAAAATACAAATTTACTGACTTTTTAAAATTAGGAGAATCGCTGCCCATATTGGTGTGTGTGAGAGAGAGAGGGAAAGAAAACGAGTTTGTACGTGCACGCTCTAGCCTATATCATTTGCATGTGCCCAATATAATAACGTCATGTGCGACATTAAATATTTCATCAGCTTTGCATGAGACATGAGACTATTATTAAAAGTTAAATGAATAAAAAAGAATCGCAATAATCATCCATCTTCAGAGCAAAATGTTGGTAGTAGCCTATGTATACTGGGAGACTCCTGGCAGGATCTGTGGGACAGAGGGCCTGGTTTTAATGACATAGCCAGTAGTCTGCCCACATTGTGCCCAGATCGCTGTCCGCACACCTATGCAATCCGACCAAAACGCGAGCCTGACCACCTCGGGATGAGGTCTGGCTCATCGGATCACAATGTGAGCGAGATCTGACCTGGGACCGTCCAGACCTGACAGTTAACTGGTGTGATCGGATGATACAAGTCGCCTTGAAACGACAAGTGTAACCGAGGCCAGTGACGGGGCAAATCTCCTGGTTACCATCCTCTGGTACTAGTGTTAAAAACAAGGACAGGGCCAGATTTACAAAGCTAAATGACTGGCATTCATGAAAGGGGCAAATGGTCTTGCTTTTGGAGTATGCACACTATCTCCTTGGGTCTAGGCAAAGTGCACTCCTCTCATTCATACATATGTATTTGAGGGAAGATCGCACAAGAAGCAGGCAGATAAATTATAAGTGTGATTCGTTATATTCCACTGAATTGACCAAATTTGACTCACGCAATTTGCTGTGGCCAGTTTTGTCAGGACTTTCTCCACCTTTGGACAGTAGGTGCAAATTTATCACAGCTTTTAGGGGAGTGTTGCTCTGACAGAGATACTTACAAGTAATTTCATGCAAGTCCAAGTCAAGTCTCAAGTCTCGAGTCAAGTCTTTGGGGCACAAGTCCGAGTCAAGTCTCAAGTCTTTGGTCACGAGTCCAAGTCATTTCTCAAGTTTCTGTGCAACATGGTTATTTCAAGGGAATGCTCAATGGAAATCTATTACCATTTCAGATATCTGTTGAATACAATTATTTTATCTTTTATCTACTTTAAGGTATTGATAAGATCACTTAAAAAAAATCATATTGCATTGCAATATGAAAAAAAAAAGTTTTGCTTTTAAAAGTTGTAAAAAATAAAGATAAAAAAAAAAAGGAATGATGATGTATGCTAAGCTCTGGTCTTCTACTGTAGTGGTAATGACTCAGTGCTATAATCCCAACAGATTGGGTTCAGTTCCTAGGTAGGGAATACATATTGCAAATTTTGGACTTAGCATGGGATTTGAATACTTTTTGCAATTTCTGGATTTCACACAAGATCACTCACAGAGAACAGGAGAGGTAAACAGAGCGGGACGGAGACAGAGAGACAGACAAAAAGTCCAGTAGCTGCATAATTATGTAAAAAACACTATTCTCATGAGTACCGAGTTTTCGTAGCATTTCATACTAATTGGTGTGTTCCCAGCGCTAACCATAACCCCGCCCCTAGTCATAACCCAAACCTTTACCGTTGCCCTAACCTTTACCATAAAGTCACTTGGCCTACTCCGCCCACTCCTCACCTGCAAATCATTCTCTCATCAGCCACTCGCTTCTTATACCGGTCCATTGTTCTCTGCCAGATCGTTAAGTTGCCATGTGCTTCATGTCTTGCCCTCTAGCCTCTGTATCTGTGTTCTGTTCATCCCCTGAGACCTGTCACCTGCCTGTTTTGGACCTTGCCTGTCGATTGGACTTTTGATTCTTGATTTGTTTGCCTGTTTGGACTGCCTTCCCTGGTTTAGACCCTTGCCTGCCTCACCATCCCCTAAGCCTTTGTGCCTCCAATTTGGTATTCTTAAATCACTGAATTGCATCAAGCTCTGCCTCAGACACCTGTATTTGTGTCCTTCCCATGTATCCCTGCTGCCCTTCTTACACCAGCCGTGACAAGAGAGAGAGAACACGTTGGGAAAGCAAGTTGTCCTTCCAGAGAATCGAACCTGTGCCACTAGGTCGAGAGTGTGGAATCTTAACCCGCTACACTACAGAATGCCGCTAAGCCATTTTCAGTAGTTTAGGGAAAATCTTTAGTAGGAGAATCATATTTATACAAATGGTTAGTCAATATTTTTTTCAAAATAAAATAAAATACATAAAATACAGACCATAGGGATTGTCACACCCCATGGTTAGGGCTGGGTATTGGAATGTGATACTTTTATGGTATCGAATTGGTTCACTGCTATTCGGTGTTGAGGACAGAGAACATTACCACAGTGGAGACGGCATTCCAATGACAATTTCATCAGAGGTGAGAGTGAAGAGACCAGCTCTCTGTGAGTCTTGAGGGGGAAGATCTGGACTGCAAAGCACCCTTAAACCTGCCTTCACCCCAAATGACCAAAAGAGGTCATTTGCAGGTCGTTCCTTTCAGAACGAAAAGGAAAAGATTAAGACTGTCTCCAGTTTGATTGAAAAGCACTCCTAACTTTCTTTCACTCCCAAATTTCAGCAGGCTTGTGTTCTGCCAATCTCTCTAAGAGGAAAGGGAAAACAACACCACAGCGTGACTTATCAGGCAAAGTACTCTGACCCTCCCGCGACTCCAGTGATTAAAGAGGTAATTCTGTTGTAACCTCTTGAAGGACGAAACGAAGGGATCAGGTCCTGTCCAGTCGGAGTGAATTATCTCAAAACTGAAACCCCTCTAACCCCCTTCGTCCTCCAGGGAAATGTCTCCGGTAGTCTCCCAGATGTGTTTATACGCACAGCAGGAGACTCTGCTGGCCTGACCAGCACACACACACGCGCAATATGTGTGCACCCAGCCCTCACTGGCTCTATTCGGAGGAACAAAGAAAGATGCCCTCCTCCCTTTTCTCAAGAGAGAGAGAGAAAAATAATGAATTCTGCTGTGTCAGCAGAATTGCAAAATGTGTATTCAATATTTAATAATTGGACAAAATATTCTGTATGAACTGATGGAGAACCGCATTACAATTGTATGATGCGTGTGGTATTACATTTAGAACATATATCGATGTGAAATCCTGTGTAAGAATGCTGATGACCTGGCCTAAAAGTGTATTTCTGGGTACAGTATGTTCCTGTTTAGAAACGTATTCTAAGCACAATGAAACAAAGTATTGACGTGTGTTTCAATACACAAAAAACACAGTCATCGGGTTCCATACTCCCTTCCCCTCCACCCACCCCCATCACACGAGTGAAGGTGACCTAGGTGGTGCCCACTGTGAGAGCACCCACCCACCCACCGGGCAGGCGCTGTCTGGGAACGCCCCGACCTCCGGTCGCGTCACGGCAGACGAGGGAGCGTAATAGGACTTAAAGCAGATTGACGTGACAAAGCTGATTTGACTTGCAGCGATGGGCAGTGGTAATCATGGTAATTTTCCTCCCAAACCTGTCGGACCGCAGCGTATGGACCAACAAATCTAGCCTCAAAAGGTGAACCCACAATAGGCCGAAGAGCCTAGCTGGTAGCTTCAAAGCTGTAGGAGGAGCAGCAGTGACAAAGAAGTAACTTACAATATCAGTAAGTTGGCTTTGTCAAGCCGACTTAATTAATACACTTTTAGGGGGGGGAAATAAAAAGCAGAGGCGCTATTTCATGCAGCAAAGACCATATGTTTAATTATTTATAATTGATCTGGATCAGGATCTGTCAGATTCAGCTTAGCAGATGACAGTGATTGACAAAGCAACGGATTGCAATGCAGGGGGAAAAAGGAAAAGAAAAGGAAAATAACCCGATCTTTTGTGAACAACGCATCACTAATGAAGACATGAAGCTATTCAAATTCTTGAGAAACTACTCCTACGTGTGCCAAAATGAAATTAATATGATACACTACAGTGATTTTATCGCTGTGAAATATCCCTTTAAATTGAGCCGCATTCCCCTTTAATCCTGCCGTACTGAGGCAATGGGAGGCCTACTGCTGGGCTGAGGACTATTAAAAGAGCAGACACATCGCTCTCTGTGGAGCAAAAACACACAAGCACATTAAGACGAATACACACAAACTCACAGACTGTTGTGTGAAATATTCTCTCAAATCTCAGAGGTCGCATTCAAGGCAGAAGCTCAAGAAATATGTTACAAAGAAACATTTTCAACCCCCTGGAAAATAGCGAAAATGGTAAGACAACAGAATGTCCCAAAGGCTGAAATGCACTGAAATTCGAGGCCTAAACTTTTCCCAACCTACAAGTCAAATTTATTTGTGTAGCTCAAAATCACAATAAATCAATTGGCTTCACAGGCCCACACAGGTACAACTGGCTAAACTCCCAAAGAAGATAAGGAAAAACTCCCACAGAAAAAAGACAGAAACAGAACGCCAGACGTGCAATAGGTTTTGAAATGGGCAGCAAATTTGAAAAAAAAAGTATACAATAAGGTAAGTAATAATTGTGATGACAATAATGAAAATAATAGCGATGATAAACGGTACAGGGGAAATCGTGGAGCAGTTTTCCAAAAGCATCTTATAGCATCAAGATTTTCTTCGTCCACTGGCTTACAATGAAACAAAGAACGTCTAAGCTCAAGTCGTGCATTCAGACCACTAGCAACCATGTCTCATCAGGAAGTTGGCTGACTGCTAGCTGCTGAACTAATTCTGCTGTGGTTGACTACGACATATATAGTAATGTAAGTATGTGATAATGGATGATGTTGCCCAAAAAGTTAAGTTGGGCCAACCTATCTGGTTCCATGGCAGCATTTGTCCTGGATGTTTAGTTCTATAGAAAAGAAGTGGTCTTCCGCAGACTCATTAGCTCAAGTTGCTTGCAGCGTGTGTGTTTGGAAAACCCACATTCATTTTCAGATGAAACACTTTGTGTTGTGTCATGTATCAGTGAAAGTTCCAAACACCATTCCAACTAAATGTATGTTCGTTATGTAGCCGTTTCATGGAAGTCGGACCTATTTACAAGCTTTCACTATCGCAGTGGTGTTTAAGTAGTTAATGAGATGGGTAAACTGTAGCTCTGTTACATACATATTTGCAGTGTTGGGGAGTAGTTAACTACATGTAGTTCAATTACTTGTTAACCTACAATTCGCAGAAGTTGGGTGGTAGTTTAACTCCATTCAATTCTCGGTAGCTTTTTCAGTAGTTAACTACTTTGGGTCATGTAGTTTAGGTAGTTAATTACAAGCTACATATTTCCCCTGAAATGTAGCATTTTCCTGATGCCACCTGAACACCTGCTCCCTGTCCCCTCCTTACAACACACCCTAAGGCATACCCAAGTGAGGTTTTGCCTGCCCTAGTCACTAAATCAAACACACCCATACTTTATTCTGTGTCAGTTCAGTTGTTGCACCATCTAACTATATGAGATTCCAGACTCAGATTGTGATAATTTTTCGCCATGTAGTTTGTATAAATTGTATACGTTTGTATAGGTTGAACTAATTATTCAAAGTGGTTTTGGTTTGACAAACAAAATTTATTTGAGAGTAGTTAAGATTTAGTTGAACTACTTTTCACTGTGGCAAGTAGCTAGTAGTTTGGTAAACTACAGTTTTTAGCTAGTAGTTTCCCCATCACTGCATATTTGTCCTCTATACTGCAGTGGCAACAGAAGCCTATTCTATTTACAGTGTTACAGTAACTGAATAGGCACCTTCTGACTGTTGAAAATATATAAAACATTTTCCAAATAATTCCTCTCAGGTGCAGGAACAGTAAAACAGCGAGGCCGAAATGTAATCCAATTCTAAATCCGACCTCGTTATAAACACTTCACCCAGACTAAAGTTACCCAACTATCCCCGACAGGATTCAAACTTCAAAGTGTTTTTCTCACACATAAACAGTTAATCCAATGCAATGGTCTGCCTTAAGATTACAATGCCATCTATCCTTCCTTGTCCACGATGCACAATACATTATGATCTGCGGCTGCCAAATATCAATTTCACACCTGTCGATGTAAATTGCCTTGCCCAGGGGCAGTTTATTAATGACCTGTCTGTTGGCAATCACAGTGCAATAGGGCAGGGATGCACAGACACTGGTGTGCGTTCAAGAGATCGCTTTGTAACACTTACCATTTTTCAACACGGCTCGGTCATACAGATTCATCACAATGTGGTCTCAGATGGAGGGCGTGACAAGTCATTAGTCATCGCAGGCCACCGTGGTGTGTCTGTGTGTGTTTGTGAGAGTAATTCTTCTTATGTATGTGTGCGCGTGTGTGATAGGAAACACCCCTTACTGACCTTGTTGTTGCAGGTTGAAGCTCTCACCACATCCCTGTAGCGTGTTCAGTTCTTCACGCAGCTACATACATTGTCCAAGGTCAGTAAGGTTCGTGTTGTTACGGTGATGCTGTTTATTTGATGTTGTTAGCCGGCCACTTTGAGGAAAAACAGAAACTGCTGAACATGAGTAATGGCGGTCTTGTAAGGGAGGAACCCCCGGAGCTTGTGCAGTCATCCCAGACAGTTTTCAATCTGGACGACCCTACCGGCCGCCATGCTCCACCACTGCCAGAGAGGCGTCGGATGTGAACGCCATCCTCAGGTAGGCGACGGTGAAACTCGACGTCGAGACTCTGCACATCTGCTGGAGTCTTTCATCTCTGTGAGTAGCTACGGGCTCCCGGCCAGCGTCGTTCATCCTGATCGGGACACCAGAGCCGAGTCCACACGTCGGTCTTTGAGAGGTGGTGTGAGAATAAGAACGTGAACCCCCTTGTCTTTGCCAGGTAAACCGCATTCTGACCTTCATGCAGGAATTACCGGATAAAGGCCGCGCACAGTTAAGGTCTTTGCGTGCGCCATATCTTTCTGCCACGAAGGGTTTGGGGAGAAATCAGTGTTAAGGCCTGCGGTCAGACAGACTGTTTCCCAAATGGGACCTATGTGGTGATGAAAGCTATGACACAGACTCCCTTTGACCCTATAGAGGATGTCCCTCTAAAGGTTTTATCCTTGAAGCCAGCACTCCACCTGGTGGTCACTTTTGCTAAGAGAGTAAGTGACCTATACACGCTGTCAGTATCCGCCGATGTACAGTACTTTCGTCGGGGATGAAATCGGCATGGTGTTGAAACCCAAACCTGATCCTTTGTGCCTAAGAACATCAACCGTTCTTATCGGTCGTGGGCTATCACCTTGGATGACAACGACAAGGACAGAAAGTTGCAATTGCTGGTGTCCCATCCGAATTGCTGTTGTGGGATATAAGACGCACACAGGACATTAAGAAGTCGCATCAGCTGTTGATCTTGACATTGGCAAAGTCCTCTCAAAACAGAGGTTGGCTCCCTGGATTTCAGACACTATCAGTCTGGCTTATTCCAGTGTGGGTCAGACCCCTTAGCGGTATGGCAGGCTGCACTCGACTACAGCCATCTGGGGGGGCCAGTGTGGAGGACATACTGTACAATATGCTTGGCGACATCATGGTCCTCTCCTCATGGCTTAGTCAGGTTCTACCTAAGGGACGTGGCATCTTCTTCCCTCTCGCAATCACTGTTGGATTTGGTGAGGAAGTGAAGGAGCACAGAGAGCCCCGGGATAGTACTGTGCTTGGTAATTATATTGGGGGCGCGCAGATCCTCACTTGGTTTTTCACTTGTAATGAAAACGAAAAAGGGTCTTGTCCAGCCAACCACCTGCCCTGCTTGAGTTTTGGGTGGTATGTGAGTAGGTTCAGCGGGAGGTTCTCTTTCAGGCTTTGCTTCGCTGCACTGGTTACCCATAGTGCTAGCTTTTAAGCGATGCGCTAATGATGTACAATGATGGTTACAAATGTAACTCTAATTATATGAGTTAGCACACAGATTCAAAGCTGAAGCCACCAAACTTATCTGAGGTTTGCCGAATGAAGTGAACCACAGGAGATAGGGATAAGTGGTAATATATACCCTTTGGGGTGTTTTTTTTTGTGCAAAAATCCCTTCACCATCCCTTGTATATGATTGGCTGGCTGGACAGTAGACTGATGTTCAGGTGCCAAAGGCTGTTGGGGATTTACCCATAGTGCTAGCTTTGAAGCTGCATGTTAACTCACATAACTAGAGTTACATTTGTAACCATCAATATATTCTCATAAAAAATGACAATACAATATATATAGCCTTTTGTCACCATCTCAGTGGAATTCTGGTGTTTTGGTTCTGTTCCTCTAATAATAGTTGTTCACATGGTACCCATGGCTCTTTGGTTAGAAGTAGGCTATTTATTTTTCTCCATAATGGAAGGAATTACTAGCACACACACAAAAATGTCCTTTTAGTAATTTTATTGCATGGGCAGCAAACCAACAAGTAGACACATTTCAGTACACAGCCTTCATCAGCGCTGATGAAAGCTGTATGCTGAAACACGTCCATTTGTTGGTTTGCTGCCCATGCAATAAAATTACTATAAGAACATTTTCTGTGAGTGCTGGTAATTGCTCCCATTATTGCACTCATCAAGAACATGCACCCGCAAGGAGACTGTTTGAAAACGTTTGAGTTGTGCTTGCACCCACCTTATTATATGCATGTAATATCTTCATGATTTTCCACACAATGTATTTATGATTTGCAGAAATGTATTAAAATCATTTCCAACTATAGGAGGCCAAACTCGAGGGAAGTTGAAGAAATAGTTGAGGAAATAGTGTTCACTCGATGTCTCCTACTAGAGAGCCTGTTATCTGGTGGAGTTTCTCGGGGAGGGGGGGGGTGCGATGCGGCCGAGCTCTCGACACGATAAGTTTCATGAACGATTATCACATGTCCTCCTCACAACAGAATGATAGGATTCAGGTTGAAAATCGGCCACATGCCCCTTTAAAAGTGTTCTTCATTCAATAATATAAGCTCCATTTTGTCCGTGCCTGGGGTGTAAATCAATTCTCTCTGAACAATATTCGCTGCGGTCTTTAGTTCATTCGATATTTGGTTGTAAATCCTAATCCCTGAAAAGCTCTGACCAGCTTCC
>OMKL01112945.1:2214-16948 GCA_900302295.1 Parasudis fraserbrunneri
GCTTGTGTGGGGTGGTTAAAGGAATGGAGCTTGCCATGTAGGCTACAGATTAAAGAAGTGAGGGTTTGAGGGAGGCTGCTCTGACCTTTAGACTCCAACAGACACGAGCACCCACCTGCTCATAGATGAAGCCAGAAGGAGAACAAACACCTTATGTCTTTGAACAGTTTGAGTGTACTCAGAGTACAGTATAAGTAAAGGAGACGGTTCCATGTAACACGTGTAAATACTGTAACCTCTCTTGGCGTACAAAACACTCACTGGCCCTCTTTCACAGACTAGTCAACAGTTGGACTAATTTAGTTTTTCAATAGAAATAGTCCATCCATTCAAATATACATATACTATAATGGATTGATTCATACATGTCTGCGAAACTGACCAATGAAGACGTCAGCTTACTTCTATCCTTTCTTTCACTCGTTTTTTCATCCTTTTTTCTCATAAACCTATAAAGGGGCGTGGCTATTATACACTTTTAAGCGATCAACTTTTAAGCTAAAGCCCTCCAACTTGCTATACAACTTAGTACATGCCCAACAAATGAATGTTGATCCCCCCTCCCCCCACACATACACACACCTTTCTTCTCCCTTTTCCATCACTTCATCCTACATATAACCTTTATTCAACGATTTTCAATCCTTAATAATTTTTACACCATTTATCGTAGGGAGTTGGGGGACGGATTGTTGGACTCAGGAAAGGGCCATTATAATACATTGATATGAATATTGCTTATATAATTTAATGTTGTTGTTTTGATGATAGGCATGTATATGTGGCACCTTTATATGGCTTGATTTACCAGTATTTCTGTCTCGTCAAGTCATGTAGGCTACACTGCAATGTATACTAGCTGCATGTGACTTTTCCATTGGGGCATCAATGAAGGATCTAAATATCCTATTGCTCCCCGGAGCTTTAAGATGTATCAGTTAATCAAAAAGACCAGAAGAAAATAGGGGCGACAGTGGCTCAGGAGGTAGAGCCGTCATCTGGTAATCTGAAGTTTCCCGGTTCGATTCCCGGCTCCTCTCGGCAGCGTGTCGAAGTGTCCTTGAGCAAGACACTTAACCCCTAACTGCTCCCGACGAGCAGGTTGGCACCTTGCATGGTTGCCTCCGCTGTCGGTGTGTGAATGTGTGAGTGAATGGGTGAGTGTGCGGCATAAGTTGTAAAGCACTTTGGATAAAAGCGCTATATAAATGCATATTTATATAAAAATGTTTTACTCCACAAGCAGAGTTCTTTTGAAACTTCAAACTTGACAGCCAAAGCAGTGAAATCAATGCTTTAATAGAGAAAAGCCCATGCCTTTAAACATACATCATATTCTTCACAGCACAGTATCTTCATTTTGGTGTCAGGATCAAGCCTGAACAATAGCCTCTATCTTCCATCCATCACCATATTCAAAGATTAACCCATTTAAATGTAATTATAAATTACCAAAGTAATTCAATTACTTTGTCATTTTGTTGATAAATAAATCTCATATCTCAAGACTTAAAAATACATAGCCAATGCAAATACCTGAGAACCCTCCCATAACAAGATTATTATCGGTATAAGTGGTGATGCAGCGGCACAAATTGCAGACCAATGTCAATATTCAGTGCCAAAATATACAGCATTAATGTTATATAAAAATACAATATACTTGGACCCTCTCTTTTACAACTTTGTTGGTTAGCACTTCTCTTAGACTTAAAAAAAAAAATTATAATAACAATAATAAGATCACATCATTTTCACAAAACTATTCATATTTACATTTGAGCAGAAAAATAGACATCCAGCACACTGTTTCAGAAATTATAAAAAGATACCCCAATCTAGAGCATTAGTAATGATTGTTATTTCAAGTAAACTCCTCACTCCCCTGTGAGGACTGTTAAAAAGGTGCCTTTGTGTCTCCTTGTTCATATGGTTGCATTAGATAAAGAGTTATTATACAGGTAAGGACAGTAGGCTATACTATAAGACAGCTCCTACATGAAAACAAAAACACTTGATGTGTCCCAGAAAGCCACCCCCTTCAAATAAAATTTGAACTGCAGAAGAAAGTCTGGAGGGGATTGGGGCGGGGGGGGGATAAATGTGAACCCAAAATTTTAAGTAGAATTTTAAAAACGACACATTTGGTAGGATCATATTTGCGTAAGTGGGTAAGGCTTTTAGATAGGCCAATAATAACAATAATAATGATATTAAGTACAAGTATTTACAGGGAAAGCACACTGAAGGAATGTAAAGCATCATTATCATAGCTAGGAGTTGTAAACAATTTCCAGTGCCAATACTTTACAGTAACAGTAAGCATTTGCATGAGGTGTTGTGCCAATCGACATTGCAACATGTAAACAGAAAAAGCTGCCACTGTGGTCACATAGAGACATCATATAAACCAAAATGCTGCCAAGTCTAGCCAGAGACGATCAGGAACATAAAGCATGAGAATATTCTGTGGTGATTTATATTAATTGGATGTTGATAATGCATTCATTACTCATTTATTAATTAATTATGCTTGAGAAATAAAAGTGTCATAGCACATTCATAACACATAATAGAATGGTGTACAGCTGAAAAAGATTGTGAAGAAGCCTGAAGCCAAGATTGACAATTTACAGGAAATACAACGGCATAATAAAATTGGTCACATAGTATTAGGAATTCTTACACTGATCACGTTCCTACTGTTTTTAATGGGGATATTGTGGAGATTGGTTGAAGACTTTACCTAAAATGAGAAAATCACACAGTAACAAAAGAAAGACCCCAATAGGCCACCCCCAAATACACCAAATGTGTAAAATCATGTTATTTTTCTATGCTCTTTCCTTTTATGCTCTTTTGTTATTTTATGTAAAGCACTTTGAATTGCCACTTTGTATGAAATGTGCTATGTAAATAAACTTGCCTTGCCTAATAAAAACTTAATTCATGAATGTGTTTTGTCATGTCTTAAGAGGAGTGAACATAAGGGAATTCAGCATCTAGAAGAAAGTGAAAAGACCTTTTTTTCTGTAAGATTTAATGGCCTCAGATCTGGCTCCCTTGAAAGCAGTGCAGAGTTGTATAAGGGAGTGTACAGAGAGACAGTTTGTGGCTCAGTTACTATGCTGCAGGCGTTTGACAGCCTTGCAGTAATTATCTTACACAGCATATGTACATTCTCCATATCCTCTTGGTTCAAAAGGCTTTTCTGGTCTTCAATAAACTGGCATTAGTAAGCAAGTTTACGCGTAAGCATTTGGAGACTCAGGAGTGAGATGGCTAGCAGCGCACTCCTTATATGTTCCCGGCTGGGCTGGAGATCAAACACGGTCTTTAATTCAATCAAACACTGTGTTTGCACCTCAAACACTCCCCTCCTTTAGCACAGTGTTGAGGCAGGAAATTCAAACTGTTGTTTGAGGGGGAAATAAAGCGTACCTCCACTAAGAGGCAGAGCCTCCTGGAATAGTGTGTCCGTGTTTGATTGAAGTCTGGTTTGCCTTGCCCTGACACCTATTTTCTGTGCACTGTGCGTGAGCCTCCCTGGCCATAACGATAGGGGTGTCGGAGCATAATTCAGTTTGACCCGTTGCTAATGATGTCCTGACTCGTGTTTAGTGGAGCTCTGTGGTTGGACGGCTGGCGCCTAATTGAGAGTGACAGGACAGCACCTGTAGACGGCTGGGCTCCAGTTTACCTGGAGAATATTATGGGTGAGTATGGGCAGGAGGGAATTGAATCAAATCTATCTGGTGTTTATTAACCTGTGTGCCAAAGGCCTGCGGAGGTTACGGAAAGTGAATTTGAGCTTTAACCAATGCTACTTTGCTCCACTGTGTCACTATAATTTTATTTGTTCCCTTGTGTGTTTTTTGTTGGATCTTGTTTTTATTTAATAAGTGGCTATTCATTATCTTGTCAGTACAAGAAAGAATATGGAGCAGATTGTCCTGTAAATGTTCTTTAAATTGCCCCCAGAGGTAGAAAACAAAAAATGCTATCATCAAGCATTGTCCTATCTCTCCCCAAAGGCATCACACTCAAGAAGTCTACATCTGGTCTGTCTGCAGCTAAGACAGACAGAATGGCTGCTCAGGATTGTATTGTGTAAACTTGAACTTGTTTCTGTTAATTTCTGTATGGAATACATGAAAAGAAATGCGTCCCCTTGCCCATTATTGCACCATATTACTATTACCCATATCACCCATATCATTACCCATCAGAAGAAAGCTTACAGAACAATGTATTTCTCCGACTAACAAATGGTCCATCTAGCCAACACCAGATTATAGCTCGTATCCGGAAGTTAAAGACCTCCATTGTTGTCCAAAACTGTTGAAAACAAGTCACAGAGCCGTACTGCTGCTTTCAACATAATGTGCATTGCCTTCTTTACATTCGAGTCTGCCTGAAATGGAAGTACTTTACATAGATCAAAAAAGCAATCACTGCCACTTCGTGAAGTAGTTACAAGAAAAAGTACAATGCCCATGTTCATTGCAATGATGAATTCACTAGTTCAGGCTTACACCAATGACAACGCCAGACACCATAGTTAGAAGGTTTATTGAGCAAGATAGAGTGGGTGAGCAGGAACAGGGGCATGCCAGGAACTAGCTATTAAGCATGGAAGCATTCTAGAGGGGGTTACGCATCACAAAGCCACTCGGTCCAGCCTCCATGCTGGAGAGACCTGAGGTGGAGAGTGCGTGTGGGGAGCTGAGCGTACACTCAAGTAGGACAGAGTCCAGTCATGCGCTGGACAGGAGAAGACCCCCCTCCTTCCAAAGGGAAGCGAAAAACCAGGTATTCCTGAACCAATTTTGGATAGACTGGGCAACAATTCTTCCTTGGCCTCCTTCATGACGACCGAGCAAGCTCCAAGAATGATCGGTCTCCATATGGATAGGAAGGAGTGGGATGGGCAGGAGTTTTTTCTAGTGAGAGAAGCAGGCAGATCTGTGGCCAGAGAGGAAACACAGATTTAGAATGTGCACGATAAACAATGAGAGTACTTACCTTCGCGACCGGAATCCAATTGAAGAAGTGACAGCTGAGTCTGTAATGGCGAGCTTAAGGAGAAAGTGCCTGAAATGTCTGAAGTAAATAGGGAGGTGCATGAGGTGTGGTTAGGGATCGATGGATGTAATGGGTTCTAGTTGAAGGCGTTGTGGTGAGGGCAGGGCTGAATACGTGTGCCGCGGTGCACTCTTAAAGACAAAGGGGCAGGTAGAAATATTCTACATCCATCATTGGCCATTGCCCCCTCTCCTAAAATTTCGGAATTCAACCCCAGTTACACAGACCAAAGCAACAGTATGGCTCTGTAACTTGTTTTTAACAGTTTTGGGACAACAATGGAGCTCTATGATTTCAGGATATGAGCTATAATCTAGTGTTGGCTATATGGACCAGACTTTTTAGTAGGAGAAATGCATTGTAGGTTTTGGTCTTTTTGTAGGCTATGTTGATAATAAAAAAACAAATGCACACACAGTGTCATAGATGCAAAGCGCATTTCCTGTGTGCCACCACTAGGGGCAGAGCAGCTAACCGTGAGTGAGCTACTGAGTTACTGAATGAGTGAGTTAGTGACATCGCCGGTCATAGAGATGCTTCTTGGCATTTAAAGAATGTAATCACATCGGCCTTATCCTTTTAAGAATTCAGGCATTATCAGAATCATGTGCATTGCACATTGTTTCCTGCATAAACCATGCTTTCATCTCTTCCATTTCTGAGGTCTTCAGGAAGTTCAAAGATTCAAGACAGGGGAATTGGGTGGAACACTAATTATTTTTACAAAAAGAATGAGGACAGCGGAAGACATGCAAGAGATGAAAGGCACATTTGTGAAGATGAAGTAACGTGGCTTTACACCAAAGTGAGGATCCGGTGCAAAGTTTTTTCCAAACAATAAGAACAATGAAACATTTGAAGGGGGATAGACACATTTGTCCATCAGAGGCAGGGAAGATGGCATGTCTGAAAACCTTCTATTTCTGTAAACCCCCAACTCTTGGCTGTAGCCACTTCCATAAAGAATTCAATTCCCCCCCCCCCTCTTTATCGTCCCTGCCTAGGCGTCTCAAGGAGCTAAGGAGTAAAAGAAAAGGCCCCATATTTTTTCTCATTCTCATTAGGTGCTAGCGAAGAGCCTTTTCTTGCCACCCTCCCGCCTGCCTTTGTCTCTTAAATCTGTCTCCAGAGACCAGACGCGGGTGGTCATGATGGAGCTGCTGCCATACAGCTTGTGATCTTCGCCAGTGATATTGATGCTCCGTAAAGGTTCTCCGGCAGTCGCAGGGGCAGGGAAATGTTCTTTTTCGGCTCGCAGGTCTTCCGATTGGTATTTATAGTTGCTGCCATCTAGGTATGACAGAAATGGCTACATATCAAAGCTGAAGGTTCAAGGTGTCATTGTGATTTGAGTGGTTACAGGGAGGGATTGTGTCACAGGTTCTTTATATTGCTCTTGTATGCTCTATGAAACCCAGCATGTCTTTTTTTTTATGTGGAGGTTAGACTTTTGAAATAAATCTTTTCTCCGTTTCATTGAATGGTTGCAAAGTGGTTTGTTGGCACGTGATTGACTTTCTGTGACACATCAGACACAGTGGTACATTACGATTTGGCTGCAAAGTCATGACGTTATATTGAAGCTGTCAAAGTCAATACTGCAGATTAATGCATGGAGATAATTGAGAGAGCAACAGAGAGAGAGAGAGAGTGTGTGCATGTGTGCATGTGTGTGCACGTGTGTTTGTGCGTGTGCACATGTGCTTGTGTGTGTGTATGTGACTGTGTTGCAATATGTGTGCATGTGTGTGTGTGTAGGAGGTGCCTTTTTCATTATGGACCATGATGTGTAGAGTATCCATCCATCAGTTCAAAGAGCAGAATAACCAAGAGTGACATTCAATTACGATATGCTAATTTGTTCTTTATTTATTTATTTGGTTTTTCACCATTCATTCAGTTAATTAGCTATTTTGGACACAAGCTATCATAAGCAGATTGCAATATTCCCTTCAATAATGGATCATGATGAAATATATTATTAGCAATAAAGTTAATGGAACAAGTGAAGTGAGACTGCTCATCACAACTGGATGGATGACATATAAGGACAATAAATGGAACAAATAAAGGGCACGAGTTCAAGGAAAATGGCTCCTGCAAGTTACTGTTAAAAGATTTTCTTGAAACATCTATTTGATATGTTGATGCCACTTGCAGTTAATTACTTTGTTTTGATATTAAGATGGCACTTAAAGTACATTGTTTTGTTTTGATATGCGACCTGGTTATTATGGTCTGCTTGTCATTGAAAAGCCTTTGGGGAGCCTGTCTTCACTGTAATTGCAAATGGGACTCTTCTTAATTAAAATACAATTAATAATATAATTAACAGGGTGAAAGAACTAGTTACCTATGTTGACAGGAGCTAGTGAACTCAAGGCCTGCGATCGTAATTGGAAATATTCAGTTGGACCATGCAATGTCATTGACGATGGAGATGCTTCTTTGAGGTTAAAGGCCACATTTCTTTCCATAAAAATGTGGAGCATATTTAAGTACATTCTTGAAGAGTTTGATCTGTAGATGGAAAATGAACTTTTTTTTTAACCCATCATAAACCATGATGTAGTTCTATTTCATTCCAATGTTTCAAAATATTACCAAAATAAACTAACCTTTTACAGCCACAAAATACAGCAAACACAATCAATTCTAGTGTTAGTCATTGTATCAGCAGCAGAGTCAATCAGCTAGAGAATGAATATTATATATAATGTATATACATTTATCCACTCCTACAGGTATTTCTTATTTTTGGTGATGGGTCTACCCAGTTGTTTACATTTGGATCATTTATTGGATCTTTAAATGGGTTACTCTCAAAATATGGTGGAATTTCAACTTGCAATTTGTCTTACTTTTTTTCCTTACCAAAACGTACAATATTATTTATCGGGAATTCCGATAATGCTTTCCAGTCTCCGATTGCGAAAACCGGTCGATGATGCAAAAAACGTGAGCCTATTCTCAGCAGACTGCGTTTCATTAGTAGTTCCACTTCTCATTCACTTACCCTCAGCCCTTGGTATTACGTAACAACATACATCGCACAGGGGCCACTTGGAGAGCAGAGGAAAAGTGGGCGGGGGAGGGGGAATATTTAAATTGAATACACCTGCCCTTGTACACTTTCAGCCCAAACTATTATGGATCAACCGCCAGTTGTAGGCTTAGCGCTATACTGCTTTTTACAAATAATCAGAGATACCTGTTAAGGTGTCTTCTGCTGATAATTGCAATATGTCTGCACTTGATAATTAGCTTCATCAGTTTCTGATTTAGAAATTTCTGTTTGTGATATGTATCATGATTATCATAACTATTATTGCTACGAGTTTATGATGTCTTGCAAAACAGCATTTTTCCCATGTGTTTACAGATAATGTTGCTAATAAAGAAATCACACAAGCTGAACTGTACAACAATCTAAGTAAATATTAACTGCAATTAGTTATATGACATTTTTCAGTAAAATATCAAGCTATCAATGAGTTTTTCTTAAGAAACTATCTGCTTACTAGGCGAGTGGACCTATACACATGTAAGCCTACCATACAGACCTGTAAGATATATTGTATTAGAAAAACTGAAACTGAAAAGCATGTCAGATAGTGAGTAGGTTATGGTTATATGGTGGTTGCATTGCAATAAGTATTGATTCAAATACTTCTTGCTCAATTTATTCATCTTCTTCCGCCTAACCATGGATGTATTTTCTTGCACCAAATGCATAACTGTGGTGGGTGATATACGCCTCTGGAGTGACCATCATTGTTGACTCGCTCCCTCAGCCCTCCGAGGGATGATCTCACCAAGTTCACTTCAGTTTTTCAGACAAATGGAAGGACATTTATGATAGCAGCGGGGATACCCCCGAGGGCAAGTGCTGAGAGGAAGTCAATGAGGGCATGTTGAACGACTAATGAAACGCAGAGGTGTCATTGAGGGAGGAAAAAAAGGGAAACAGATAGCCTTTTGTTTCACCCTGTTACTCAAGTTGATGGATGAACATGTAAGTGGAAGATACTGCTATAACTTTTACAGCCTCTAGATAGGGATGGGTACCGAAACCTGGCATTAAACGGGTTAGATGAAATAAAATGATTAAAGACCGTAGTATTGATAAGCTCCTTTTACTTTTTACTCCTTACATTACTGTATGTATTTATTTAGACTACATAAATGTTATCCTGCACCTTTTATCTCACCAACTCCATTTCTAAGTTACAATAAGATGTAGGCTGTGGCTACATTGATCCGTTGTGTCTGTCCATCTACGTCTGTTTAGTATCCATTAGTTGGACAGGGTGTGTCTGTCTCTGCCAGATTTGCATCCATTTTGATGGACAGAAATGTTCGGAGAGGGTAAACTTTTGTCACAGACAGATACTAGGATTGGGCGGTATTATGGTATTGTGGTATACCAAGGTATTTGAAAAGAATGATGTGTCCATTTCAATATTCATTCATTCAAATTCATATAATTTCTGCACCGGATCTATTTAATACATTACCACTGTAACTGACCCTTTGGTCAGAGAATTACGGTAATCACTCTCTGGTTCGGTGTGTGTCATGTGACTGCTGCACTGCAATGGGAGAAAGAGATACTACTCCTGTACTGTGCCTGCTGGTCAATGGAGAAGCGCCATCACTGGCTAATCTGCGCTGGAATTTGTCATAATTTTCACCTAAAAAGTTGTTTATAAACTTAACTCTTACCATAACCATAACCTTAACCTCTGTGGAGACCTCATGTGGGATTTATTCCAGAAACTTTGAGATTTGTAACTTTTTAAAACCTGAACTTTTGTGGCATATTGTTGTACAACAATTAACGTTACGGACATGTCCTGGCACGATTGGGGATTCCCTAGCATGACTTTTAGCATGACCTACAAAGACTTTCATCTTTGTAATGTCAGTTTGACTTTGCTAACATTTTGGATTTGAGAGAAAAGGGCAGCCGTGTGTGTTGAGCTGGTGCAGGGCTCAGGTAGCAGCCAGGTGTGTGTGGCCAACAGCAGGTAACGTTAGAGCATCTTTGCTTACCTTATAATCATAGACACAGGTTGAACTTTTTGTTTAGGGGTTCACAACTGTGCGGAATTTTGCAAGCAAACAGAACATTGCAAGCATTACCCAGACAGAAACGCCCAAAGGTAAATGAAAGGTGACATCAGTATCTAGACATGGCTATAATCCCAGCCATCTTATTCGGGTTTCCAATCGTTTGTATATGAGCCAAAGAGGTTAGCTTTCCCCAGCATTTGTAAAAAGGATATGGGATTTATGCTACATGTGCATACTCATAGAATCTCCCAATGATAAATATCATTGTAACATTAATGTGCATGTGAATCTGACAGACACTGGCTCAAAGCAAACTAAAAAGGATACCCTATATGTATATTGGCCTTCCAATAGTCTACCAAACTTCACTGTTGCACACACATAAGTAGGCATAAACGCTAACAACAACAAATGGTACAGCAAGGGGAGGAAATATTTCAAGGAAGGTGGGCTACAAACAAAGGCAGGTGCTGAATGCTGGGGCAGCTGCCTGTCATGAGCCTGTGTCAGTTTCAGCCAGCTATCACTGTTAAAAGAAGAAAATCTTGGTACCACTTTAATTTACGGTGCTGGAAAGAAGCGGTAATGACCGCAGAGGTAATCAGAACTACACAGCTGTTACAGCAACACTTCCCAGAAGGTACTATATACCTTCACAGCCCTTGGGGATAGTTTCCCAGTATCTACTGAGATGGGGAAATATCCAGTAAATAACCATGGAGTATAGTCGGATCTACCCCAGATGGTACATTAAAACTATCTGGTAGGTACACAGCACTTGGGGACAATTTCCCAGTAGCTTACTACTGAGATGGGGAAATATCCAGTAAATAACCATGGAGTATAGTCGGATCTACCCCAGATGGTACATTAAAACTATCTGGTAGGTACACAGCACTTGGGGACAATTTCCCAGTAGCTTACCTATTGAGATGGGGACTTATCCAGTAACTACCCTTATCGTTAACATACAGCCCCCCCCCCATTACCACATCGTTATCAGTACTTACCAGGTACCTGCAGCATTTAAGCACCATATTGTAAAGCAAGCAATTTCCCATGTTATTTCATGTTACTTAACAACAGTTTACCATTTCCTGTGGGGTCACGTCCATTGTAGGTCGTGTTGAAACTCGCCGAAGGATCCATGTTTTTGTAGACTTTTGAAAAATAATTAACCAGGCCTTCCATAGTAATTTCAGCCTTAGAGCACCGTAATGTAAAGCAAACATATTTCATGATATTTTCTAAGTTGAAACACTTGAATGGGCCATAGTGGCCTCGTGGTTGTAGTTTAGGGTAACATCTGAGCTTCTGGGGACCTTAAATTTAATCAAGCATTTTCCTAACCCAGGTTAAACCATGATAACATGATAAGCATTATCACATTATAGTCTGTAATAGTGATTTGTTCAAAACAGTGCTGTTGCAGTTGCTACTCAAGAATGTTAATTCATATACAGTACATATGAGAAAATAAAGCTATGTTAATTCTGTTCCTAATTTGTTTGTTTTTTTTCTCTTAAAAAATAACAAAAAGAACAGATAAGAGTACAAGTACCGGATCGATAAGCAGTATCGGTAAGAGTAGTATTACCGTTAAAATCTCAATGATACCCATCCCTACCTCTAGATTGTGGTCACTACTTGGGCCGTGATCAATCGGCTGCCGATCGGCATCGGCCGATACTGCTTCCAGTGGGATGTGAGGTGTCTCTGGTGATGTTGTGCGCATTCCGTATAGGCACCGCTTCTGATGGACAGAGACGATAGATGGGAGTGGGGTCTTGGTGATTCGGCGGGTGGTTTTCACCACACTCTGAAGTGATTCCTGGTCCTCGACAGTGCAGTTGTTGTACCAGACAGTGATGCAGGTTGTGAGGATGCTCTCTATGGTAGGCGAAGTTTCACCAGTTTCCTCAGGAAGAAGGTACGTTTGTGGGCCTTCTTGAACAGGACCAACAACTTCACTATATTCAGTCCATCATTACATACCTAAATACCGCATTACTGGTCTACAGAGAAGAAAAGAGCTTGTGGTCATTAGGCCACACCCTGGGGGTGATGTCACTCTTACTCCCCGCAGCTCCTCAAACAAAGGAGTTACTTGTCATTATAAACCGTGATCTAACACTCGAGTGAATTCTCTCAGTACTGAGGCTGATTGTGGGAAGGTAAGACAGGAATCCAGTTCCATAATTTACTCATGTTTCTCATAGACACACACAATAGGATTGGAGTTTCTTTGATGAGTAGGTGAGGTGCGTGCAGACTAGCGGACGCCAAGTCGGGTGAGTTACCGAGCGCCGGTTCCGACCGCCTTATAACCACCTGCTTTCCATCAGGAGCGAGCGGACATCATAGCGCATTAAAGGGACAGTTCAGATTTGATCACGCTTTGCATTAGTCTTTTGTACACAATGGTTTTAGTTTGCACAAACTAAACAAATCAACAAACTTGATGTGACTATGTGTATTTAAAGTATTGTGGGACATGAATTCCACCAAATAGTGTGTGGTCTGGTCCTTTTCTAGTGCTTCGCCAACTCTAGATTCCCCAGCTTCCTTTGGAAATAATAGGTTTTTTTATTGCTTTTTTTTATTATACCATATAAGGAAATAATTAAATTGAATTAAGGCATGATGCATCCACCTCTATGTTACAATCTTATTGTTTAAAAGCCAATAGAAACCACACTGGATTCCCAACCATATGATTTAAGCTCTGTGATGGAAACACATAAACCGTAGAGTTCTTAAAATACAGTGAGTTTGAAGATACTTCTAATTGCCTCGGTGTGTTGCACAAGGGGTTGTCTCAGTGCCACGTACTATATACTCTCCCCTGCTGGCTCCATCTCACACCCTCTCCAGGTTGTAAATCTGTTGCTGCGCTAATTGGATTGTAACAAGCAGAGGAGCTGTGTATCGCCTGACCTCTGGACAAGGAGAGGAACTTTCTCTGACGTTACGGCCCAGCAGTGTTGTGAGACTGACCATTGTTAGATCAAAGCCTCGGGTGAGGGTCTTGTTCACTTGACTGGTAATATGTCATTTCATTAGGAAAGTATAGTAGCATCAATACAGGATTGGAGGAAACTAGTCTCTTATTCCATGGCCCTATATCAAAACAAACATTTAGTAGGAAGGGAGTCTATTCTGACAGTTATTCTTAAATTAAAAGGGAATTCGACTCTGGGTCTCTCTTGTATTTGTGGAAAAATTGCTCCACTACAGAGTAAAATGAGCTCACAGCCAGCTCTATACATGTCGTCAGGCCAGAGATTTAGCCCTAAACTACTGTGCATACTTCAGCTTCCGGCTTTACAAAGGACACCAGATGAAAAAGGGCGGGGCCTCAGACAACACAAGTGAGAGGCTGCCAACCTTCCCAAACACACACAAGGAGGGTAGGGTCTGAGTGTTTACTTCTGATTACTCCATTACCTGGCGAGAGATCAAGAGAGACGATCGAGGTATTAGGAAATTCAAATTACCCACCCATTGTAGTTCTTCGAAATTAAGGGAGGGCATAGTTAAGCGTCATTATGACATCTGGCTCTACCAAATTAGCACCTTCTGCTGCCAATGTGTCTGAGCAGAGATCCCTTTGGCCAACCACTTTGAGAAAATGTATCAGTTTTGCCTCAATCTTTTAAATGAGTTGAATGTTGCTTTGTGGTGGAGTTTCCTTTTAATGACTGAAAAGTGCTTGAGATGTTTTTTATTATTACTTGCATTATAAAAGGGAGTAATAGCCCCAATTGTGTTCTACTACTTTTGATATATTTGTTGATATTTATGTACATTATGTGAACAAAATGGAGATTCTTCAGATCTCACTAATCCATTATTCAAATTATTTGATTGACACAAATGTTTGTTTTGACTTTTTACTGCCTGTGAACCCTTGCTCCATTGCTGGAGCGATGCAGCATGACGAAAAAAGCACTGATGTCAAAGTGACTTTGAGCTCAGCTGGCTCCCATACAACAACCCGGACCATGCAGGCATTACAGAATGAAAAGGAAGGCCTCTTTTGTTGCTCCCAGATCACCCCATTGTTAAAGAATCCCATTAAATGACAGGCGAAGGTGACTTTTCCTTTCACCGTGATGACACATGCAGGCACACAGAGAGAGGCCCCTGTCAGGTCAGTGATGGGGGGGCACAGATGTGGGGGGAGGTTGTCTTTTTTTTTGGCCGGAGAGGAAAGAGGTTATTGATTGACTGCGCCAACACTGCGTCTTCCTCCCTTTGTCAATCACCTATGGACCTTTTCCTCCTTGCTCTCTTTTCTTCCGGCCACCAGCGATCACCCTCTCTCCGGATCTTTCCACCGGGCATCTGCCCTCATTTAACTTCATTACCACGGGGTTGACAGCCAGAAAGGGGGCTGGGGTGGCCTGCGGTGGGATGGGGTGGGACAAACAACACCCAGCGCGACCCCCCCGGTCCCCATCTCCTCAAAACACCTTCGCCGCCGCCATCCATCCTTCCTCCCGTGTTCCTTTCTTCTCCTTCTGTCTGCTTCGTTCCATCACTGTCTCCAGCCTGCCTCTCGCCGCTCGCC
>OMKL01113037.1:1596-11612 GCA_900302295.1 Parasudis fraserbrunneri
TTGGGGAGGTAAGAGCACTTGTGGGTGGGTGTCTTATCGTACTGGCAAGGAATTGAATCACCAGGTTTGTGTGCGTATGTGTGTGTGTGTGTGTGCGTGCGTGTGTGCGTGCATGCGTGCTCGTGTGCGTTTGTGTGTGCGTGTGTGCGTGCGTGTGTGTGTGCGTATGTGTGTGTGTGTGTGTATGTTGCCGTGTGTGAGTCAGTGTGCATATGTCTGCAGAAAACGTAATGTTCTTACTGATACACAATACCCATGAAACCTTGTGGGTTGCCTGTGTTGCGCTGCCTGCGTTCTGCTGATGTCGGCGATATGAATCCGTTTCACCTCTTGTCTCTCCTAGCAGGAGTGAACAGAAAAGTAGAGAGAATACCGAAGACGTTGGAGGATACAATGTTCTTTTCAAAATGACCCACGGCCATTTCCCCCCCAGCAATGCTTAAAACATTGCTTGATACGAGGGGTATCTAAGGGCAATTGAGATGCCGTCGTCTGAGATTGAAAATGTACTCACAAATTTTCATCTTATGATATGGTTTCAACTTTCTCATGACTTTAGAACTATAAATCATTTGCTAGCTAAATCCTACAGGTTGCCAAGATTAACCAAGCAGAAGACACACACAATATACAAGCTTTGTAACATGAAGGTTAATAGCAATCTAGAATCTAATCTATTGAATTGCCTAAATAATTGTGATGAATCGAGAATTTATTTGAAATCGAATCGTGACCCCAAGAATCGAAATCGAATGGAATCATGAGACTCCCAAAGATTCCCACCCCTACTCCCTCTCTTTTCCCATCTTTGTCTTCACCCCTTCTGTTTTATCTGTTGCTGAATGTCTTCTCCCCCTACCTGTGCTTTTTTGTTTTGTCAGATGTTGATGTCTGTTACAGTGTAATGTAATATAATGTAATGTTTCTTGTAATTTAATGATATGTGTTGTAGTGTCATGTAATGTCCCCTCTCCCCACCATGTAATGTGTCCTTGAGTTTTTAGAAAGGCGCAAAAAAAAAAAAAATGTATTATTATTATTATTATTATTATTACTAGATACTTGGAGCATTGCTGTTTTGCAGAGACTGAAATATAATTGAGTTTAGAGCATTATCTTGGAAACAGATTTAAACCTTGAGTGCTAATGCTGCTATTGACACTTAATAACAACAAATAATGAATACATGCAACAAAGGTATGACCGCACAAGTCTCAGTGCCCAAGTCCTATCAGCATTTGCAACACTCACGTTATTAGATAAATTCTTCTCTTGTCATTTGTTTGTGTCATATACTGTACATTGTCATATATTTTCCCAACACCTGGCTATTAGGGAATAAATCAGTTGTTTGCTCTAAAGACAAAGTGAGGATGAAATCGACTCAGGTATACAGCCTTCGAGGACAAGACAAATTAATTCCTGCTCTTCAATTTCACCCCAAGATCTTTTCTCCATTGTCTGTAGTTGTAAGTTCCTATAACCTGGCCATACTGATATCTTTTCTCATAACTTGACCATCCTGTTCTTTTTGGAAATTAGAGTCATATCCTCATTGACACAAGAGTGACACACGAAATTACGCTGGTACAGAATGGTGCTGATTTAGCGATGAATCTTGAGCTCTAGAATCTTGGCGCCCATCTAAATCCTGGAAATCAATTACTCCACCTAGGGGGGAGTGGATGCCAATGATAATGTTTCCCCGAGCAACAGGGGGGCGCAGAATATGGCCTAGATCTGTTAGCATTCAGACTTTTTTGGATTACACCCAGTATGACAATTGAACAGCTTACCGCCTCTTGAATATTAGCATTCACTTGTTATTGCTGCGGCTGGCCCCCGCATCTATTTTTGGCAGGGCAGACAATGGCAGAGCTGAAACAACATTCTGGTGGGATTCATTCTTTCCTGGGTTCTAGATGAAGAGGCACAGTATGCGCTGCTCCCTCTATCTCTTTCTCTCCCTCCCCCTTTCTCTGTCTCACTCTCTTTCTTTCTCTCTGTCTCTTACTCACTCTCTCTCTCTCTCCCCCTCTCTCTCTGTGTCTCTCCGTCTCACTCTTTTAGTAGAGGCATCTGTTCTTTATTCTAAGGTCCAGCTAAGTGCTTGTTGACCTACTTATGGTGAAGGTGCTTTTTCAAGTGTGTAGTGAAAAGCCACTGTTTGGATTTATTCTGCATGGAGAATTAAGTAACAAAAGCCAGTCTGGGTCTACCACTCAAATCCCTTTCTCTACCTGAATTTCTACGCCTACCACTACTGAGCCCACCCAAAGCACAAGCTTTCCACGGAGGGTTTGACTTTCCACAGTTTTTCATCCACAACTGAGTTAAACCATGTGTTCGTCAGGAGGGATGCAAATGGCCACAGCAGGAAGCTGTGACTTCAGGTGAAAGCAAAGCTTTACATTCATCCTCTATCCCCAGCTGTTCTCTATAAGAGAAAACATCCACGCATTCCCCTGTGCACAGCCTCCTGCAGCAGACCCTCTCGTATTTTTTATCGATGACAACAGACACTGTGCCGGTAGATCAGGCACATCCACAAAGGAGCTACAGATAGCCAGTGAAGGTGCGTGTATCCGCGGCGTTTTCAGGCCTCGAGGTGTACCACATCCCCTGATAGGTGGTTATTCTCTATAGCACGCCCAACTCATTCAGCCAGGTGAAGCCCGCCTCGCCCCGCGGTCTTATTCCTGAAACACTGACTGTCTGGTCCCCTCTAGATAAATGTGGCCTGTCCACAGTATGGTGTCTGTGAAAGACACGTGACAGTGTCTGATTAAGATTTATAGCTGTGGGGGAGACTTTGTGTGGCTGGTTAACCTTGTGTTCAGTCATTCACTCGCTCCTTCTTAGGGGATGCCACAACTAATGAAAAAGTTCCCCTTTTTTTCTCATATGTTAATTGGGGGGAATGAAAGCAGGGTTTCCATGGTTACCTGTGTAACGTAGCCCATCTCAGATATGGAGATGGTGTCTCCCATTGTCCTGCAGTGGGGGAGAGAGAGAGAGAGAGAGAGAGAGAGAGAGGTGTATGTGTGAGTGTGTGCATGTGTGAAGTCTATGCCACTGCTATGCTCATGATATACAAATGAGAAATACAAATACATTTTTTCAGATAGCTCCTTTTATTTGTTCACTCTTCCAAGTGTCTGTAGAATATGTCAAGCCTTTGCCCTCACATTCAAATTGTGTCTTTTTCTTTCTCTCCAGAAAAATCACCATCTTCTTCCCTAACCTTGTGCTTTGCTAAAAAGCTCGAATCGACTGTTATTTCTCAGAATGTCTATGCCCTACATGTCCGTATTTAAACTTTAATTGTGTTGGCACAGACAGAAATTGCTTTGGGGATTCCACGGCTTGGAAGCAACGTCTTGTTCATTTGGCTCATCATCATCATTAGGCAGAATGGTTCCTTTAAAGAAGTCTGTAAAAGAGATAATATGGACATGGCAGTTTGGGGATTGCTGTGCGTCATAATGGGGCTGTCTGACATCAGATCCGCTATAGTGTCGGTGACAGGTTATTCCCCGAGGATATTACAGAAGCATTTTCACGGTTGTCGGACAGCTTCATTTTAATGTCTTACTTACTTCTGACTGTGTATTGTGGTGTCGCGTTTCCAATTTAGTCTGTGACACTCATATTTAACACTGGCTGCACTTTAGATTGCTCTGATCCAAACTTGGGGGGAAGAGAGTTAAGGAGGACCAGTATAAAAGAGATGAAAATTTTATTCTCTCTTTCCTCAAAACACTTAAGATATTTCACCTTGTCACCACTACTAAAACCAGACCATTCTGCCGTGGACAAAGAATCTATGAGATGGCCTCCCACTTTTCCTGAGATGATTAAATACACAACACAGTGAAGGCACACCTTCACTAGAAGGATCATGGACTACTTCTCATTTTTCTGAAGCACAGTGTAATGTATCTCAGATAGGAAAGGGAGAGGTATGAATAGCATAAGAAAGATTAGTCCAAAATTAAAAAGCCTTGTGAAATATGAATTGTCTTTTAAGTGAAAACAGTAATGTCTGTACTGTAAAATTGTTCAGTCTCACCTGTTTATGAGGCAGTTCAAACCAAAATCATTATTGTTCATTCATTTTTGTATTTGAGCAATGCTATTATACGCACAATAGCAGTAGGACTTTCAGAAAGTCTGCATGCAAAGTACTCAAAAATAACTTCACACTCCTAAGCAGAGAGTTGGATGATGTTCCACTGTCGAACATCTCTGCCCCAAGAGGAAGTAAACTAACCTGTGCTACTTACACTCACATTATTTTCCCTTAACATATTGAATAAATAACCCTCTGTTTATTTATACCTCTGTTAATTGTTCCCTCTATCTTTTTTTAGCCTACTTTAGAAATACCTTCATGGTGTCTGTGCCACCATGTTTATTCACTGTGTCCATGGAAACAGTGATAAAAGATATGGTTTCCCTCTGCAGAAAAGAAATAGATATCAGAATAAAATATAGTTATCATAAGTCTGTTTAATTTTCTGTTAACTATATCACTGCATAGCTCATAAATGTTCAGACAAGCTTAATATTTGGTTATTTGTGATACGATTTAGACATGCAATTCAAAGTTATTGCCACATTTCCTTTCTAACTAATTTGGCCATGGAGGTCGGTAAATGGTTACCGTCATTAGGCATTTGGGGCAGAGTGTGAAATAACTTAGGAGTGGGAAATTCTCACTATTTCTTTTTCATTATGACATCCGCCTCTCATCTGCCCTGAGCAGAACTAATGCTCTCCAACACAAAATGGAAATTGAAGCCGACTTTCAAATAGCCCCCGTTGCGTATCATAGTCCCCAGGTGGCGATGAATTCTTTTTCCAATCTCCACAGCTCACGCAGGGCTTCTAAACTGTCCCTTCCAGGGAGGAAGTCAGAGCGGAGCTGCTAAAGGGCTGTTGTGGGGCATAGTTATAGACAGTTTCTGTGGAATTGCATTGCGAGGGAACATCTTGGACTTCAGCTGATTTCCTGATCCAGTGTTTGCTAATATCAAGAACTGACAGGAAATCAAATGTAGTCCATTTAGAATGTTCATGTTGCGAGGTAGAAACTGTTTATACACTCCAATTCTATTCACACATCCCCTTCCATGCCTACCCACCACTCTGTCCTTATCTCTTAAAGAGTAACTACACCCATGGTCATTTTGCTGTCATTTTGCTGCCCTAGTGGTTGATATTTTCACCATGCTGCAGACTCTGCCCCACCACAATCTGTGAAAAAGAGTGCCTCTTTTTTTTCCTTAGACAGGCTGTGATAGTACCTCCAAAGAGGCACTCTGACATCACAGATTGGAGGGGTGAGTGTGCAGCAGGGTGAAACATTTCAACCACTAGGTCACCAAAATGACCATGGGTTTAGTTACTCTTTAAAGCTCTTGTTGTGCAGTGTGAGGCTCTATCGACATGTTTATTCAATTGACTGTAAATGTAACTTTTTAATTTATTTTTTAAAATCCTGGAAAAGTACAGCATTCTTGCATGAAACCTTTTGTACTGGGCTGATTTAGTGTAATGAGCATGTAGAAAAATAATGAGAAAAAATTACACAGAGGCTGTTTTGGACCTGGCAGTGAGGGTGGAGGATAAAGGAGATTAAATTGGTCAAATTTAGACCAAATCAAACACAAACACATACACAGAAAAATAGTGAGTTTGATTAAGAAGGTTGTATGACTGGGCTTGTATTCTGCTACTTATACACACACACACACACACACACACACACACACACACACACACACACACACACACACACACACACACACACACACACACACACACATTTTTCCTATGGGAAGCATGGAACCCAACTGCCCCTTCGCCTCTCTTTCTCACCTCACCTGTAAAGTGTGAGAAAGTGCAACTATTACTATATGCCTCACTGGAGCCTTATACTTCCCACACTCAATGGGGGAGGGGCTACCTGTATTTAAGAATATCTGCATGAGGGACAACATTGCAGCATCATTTCCTCAGTATCAGATGGTGGGAAACTGAGCAATAGGAGTCGAGGGATGACGACACCAATGGCTCTGGAACCTTGATCAGAACAGTGAAGTACAGGAGGAAGTGACTGGAAACGAAGGCAATTAGCCTTATTCACACAGCCACCATACTGGTTGATGGGGTGGGAAGATGCGGAAGTGCCCATTCACTTAAATGATACAACTTAGCTATAAAAATACCACAACTAGTCAAAATAACAGGCAGAATACGCTAATGTAATTACAGACTCATGATTACCAGACTCAGATTGTTTTAATCTGCTGTCGTTTCGCGTGGTTTGAAATGTATGGGAGTGAATTGGTCATCTGCTCATTGAGTAAGTATATTACGTTGCCTAAAGATATTTCAGCTGCATGAGTCAGTTGTGAAAATGATTTCCGCTTGTCATTTTTATCATTTTGATGCTAGAAGCGCTATTTTTCAATGTGTCTCTCCTGGGTTTCTCACTCCAGCCTTCTTAAAGACGGCGGTGACGGGAGTTAAGCTTATCTTCAGATCAGTGCTGATCATGATGCTGAAATAGCAGATGAAAAAGAAATGGGTGTTTTCCCCACAGCCAGAAATTACTAGGGTAGTGATTCATGAGAAACATCTCCATTATGGAGTGGTCTCAATGTGTCAAGCATAGGACTGGGCGATATGAAAGAAATTAATATCATGATAATCATCTGGAATTTTTTTCTGATATCGATATATATCACAATATATGCAAAAACACAAGATAAATTAGCCAATTGCTTTTCATTGCAGTGAAGTGCATGGTAATGTACAGTTTGATTTCATATCAAATACACCATCACAATACCATCACAGTACCATCCCCTCAAATATTGAAGATCTCATTTTGAGAGAAAATTTTAGTTCATATGTGGTTCTTATCATTCATTTCGATGGCAGAATTGTGTGCAATGATATCACAATATCATATTTTCATCACGATATGATCCTAATACGATATGATATAAGATAATATTGAATTATCGCCCCAACTCTAGTCATGCATCAGTATCAACTATAAACATAATGAAGTTGGTGTAGCAGTGACTTACTCAACAGATGTAAAGTCTGCTTTTGAACTGGTTGTGTCTGATTCAATTCAGAAAAAAACACCCAGAAATAGGAAATTTCAAAGGGATATATGTTTTTTTGGCAGAAGTGGAATGAGCTGGATGAAACCCATTTTTATGCTTATTTGCAGGTCCTCATCCTAGCAAGGGTCTGTAAGTCAGCCAGCCTATGGGATGAAGAGACAGGCAGGACAATGCTCTGAGCCTCCATGACAAAGAATGTTCAGAATGTAAAATAGATAAAAACAAAAAGATATTTTACATTTACGTTTTGTAGTATACATTTTAATGTTTTATGAAAACCAGGCGAATTAACGTTATTTACTTTACTTATTTTCCAATTACTTTTGAATTAATCAATTTCAAGGTAACCTTCTGAGACCTATCATACCCCTTGGGGGGGAGGAGTGGGGATAGGGGATATTGAGGGGAGGATACAAGCTCCACATAGAAGTGTTACACACCATCTTAAAGCTGAGACCCTGGAGATTAATTTGAGATGCAACTTAGCACTGTATTTCAATATCTACTATTTATAAATATGTAGTAAACAATGTGTTCTGAATTGCACCTATTCAAATTGGGACATTATTATGGAAACAACATATGATGGCCATTCCCAAGGTCAATTATGTGTAAAGCTTTGGGTTGATACCATTAGTTACACAGATTTGGTGCATTACTGAATCGTTTTTGACCACTTGAGAATTGAAACAAAAATCCCTCCTGAAGACCACATGAAGACCTCAAGACCTTGAATAACACATTAAATGGTCATACTGTGCTTTGGTATCAAAACCTTTTGACATCTGACAATCTGATTGATCACTTCGCCGATTGGAAGTTGAATACTTTTTTCTGAAAATGGCTCAGTATTGACAAAGCAGACCATGTGAGGGGAGTGGAGTCGTGGAGTGAGGAGCGGTATGCCGTTAATTTCACGCGAGCAAGGAGCATTTTAATACCTGCCACTCAAACCGCTCAAGGTCACTCAAATTCGCTCCATTCTGCTCATGATGCTGTATTGCCAAAGCCCATTTATTATTAGGTCATTTAATATTCAAATCGTCAATTAATTTCCCCACCAGTTGCCTGCAGCTTACCTTCACTTCACCTAGTCGCTAGTCAGCCAGTGGGCACTACACTTCAGCTTCACCTCCCTATATTAAGACTACAATCTAGATCGTGTTGCCAGCCTACATAGCCTACACTTGTTAACCTTTGAAGTTGATACATTTCGGAAGACATTATCCATGGTCTAGCACAACAATGGCAATTACGCAAGCACATACAGGGGCTATCCACTCATTATTCTCCTCCCACATTGCCATGGTGGAAATTATATTACCTTGCCTGCATTCTGCAGGAGGGACATTACTCATTCTGCATTTTCACATGGGCTAATTCATACAGTAGCCTATCAGCTCATCCATGCTCCAAGTTGCCAAAACCACTCACCATCAGCTCCAGTGTCCGCTCTCACCATCACCTCCAGTGTCCGCTCTCACCATCAGCTCCAGTGTCCGCTCTCACCATCAGCTCCAGTGTCCGCTCTCACCATCAGCTCCAGTGTCCGCTCTCACCATCAGCTCCAGTGTCCGCTCTCACCATCAGCTCCAGTGTCCGCTCTCACCATCAGCTCCAGTGTCCGCTCTCACCATCAGCTCCAGTGTCCGCTCTCACCATCAGCTCCAGTGTCCGCTCTCACAACTGAGCGGATTTGGAGCGGTCCTTTTCCTTAGGTGAGCAGGGGAGCTCAACTATCTTGCTCACATGGTATGGAAATAGACAAACCATGCACCATCTTATTGGCCCAGGCCTTTAGTTTATGGGTTCACAGTTTCATGGTGCTTGCTGGGCACAAGAGGTAATTTTATGTAGGTCAATAAAAAATAAAATGTTGTCACCACACTGAAAGAGCTACTGTGAATACTCACATCATCACCCATGAATGCAGTTGGACTCTTTGAATCCACAAGAGTCTCAGCTTTACAGCCATACCCATTTTACGCAATTCCAACACTGTATAGGGACCACATAATGCAGAAATAGGCAAATATATATATAAAGATGAGACACTCATGGTCCCATTGAGCCCGTTGTCATTCAGATACCTTTGAAAATGACCATGCCAATTTTCCGCCTAAAAGTTTTGTTTAACTTTGGAGCAATATTTAACTCTTTGCTATGTAAGTTAGCATGACATGGGTGTGGGGCATCATTGGGGGGCCGCGGTTCAAGATTCAAGATTCAAGATTCATTTATTGTCATGTGCATAGTTAATCAGACAGTTTTGCCATACAATGAAAATCTTACTTTGCTAGTCCTCCCTTCAAACAATATAAAACACACATCACACAGTCTTAACTAAAAAGAAAGAAAAAACTTAAATACAACAAATGCTAGAATAGGGTATTATAAGGAGAATAAAAAAAAGAAGTGTTTAGACGATATTTACAAGGCATAAGTGGCGTTTGACAGTCATTGCACGTTTCCCTTTACATCGGTGATTATAAGTACAGGATAAGTATGGGGGGTGACAATGGGTCACGGCAGCATTTAGTGTCTGCAGCAGCATTACAATAAGGACAATAAAGTGTCTTTCAGTGTTTTCACAGTTCGGGGGAAGGGTGTCAAAGGGGTCAGGTGAGGTCCTCGCTGATGTGAGTTCCGAGGAATTTAAAGGTTTTCACCCTGTCCACCTCTCTCTCACCTATGTACAGGGGTGTGTGCTGTACACTCCCCCTTCGCAGGTCAATGATTGTCTGCGTTCAAGGAGAGATTATTGTCCTGACACCAGGTCACAAGTCCAGCCACCTCTCTCCTGTACGTCTCCTCAGCTCCCCCAGTGATCAGTCTGACGACTGTAGTATCATCCGCAAACTTGATGATACT
>OMKL01113233.1:3179-13191 GCA_900302295.1 Parasudis fraserbrunneri
CTTCGTCTCCACAGGAGAAGGACAACTGGAGTGGCATAGCTCGCACGGTGGACCGTCTGTGTCTGTTCCTGGTCACCCCGGTGATGACTATGGGCACCATCATCATCTTCCTCATGGGCATCTACAACCATCCTCCAGCCTTGCCTTTCGAGGGAGACCCCTACACCTACAGTGTGGACAACCCTCGCTACGTTAATTAACACACACACACACACACACACACACACACACACACACACACACACACACACACACCAGACAACCAATACTAAGCCGTCACCACCTGCCCTAACCAACCCCATTTCGACTTCCTCCTTGTGCGGATCTTACTATGTGTTTTTGCTTGACAGTAATATGTTTATAGATAGCTTTGATCTTTTTCCTTTGTCTAACATAGCTTGTGTCATGACAAATTATTGACTTGTTGGTTAAATGTACTCTTTGTGTACTTTGAATAAATATTTACCCCTTGCGTACACCGTACATCTGCGCTGTTATTTTCCAGCGTTGTGAATTTTACTTTATTTTTATTTCACCTTCATTTTACCAGAGAAAACATCATCATCAAAGCTGCCTAACAGCAATGCCTCAGATTTTCTGAAATTTATTTTGTATACTGATATGTGGCTAAACAAAAGAATATAATCTGCATGAAGGGCTATTTTATGCAGAATGCAGAATGCCTCTACTGTAATTCCCCTAACATCCTTATGAAACCTAATGGCCACTGCCAGTGGTTCCAGCGCAATCGCAAAGAGTAGAGGACTGAGCGGGCAACCCTGTCTAGTGCCTCTAGCGAGAGAGAAGGGCTCTGACCATAAGCCATTGGTAATAACACTGACCAAAGGAGAGTGGTAAATAGTTTGTATCCACCTAAGAAAGTTACCCCAGAGTTGGTGGCATTCCCTGCCTCCCATCAGCTTTATTCCTATTGGCTATTGCTAACAGGCTGGTTGTCTATTTAGAGCCCTGTGAGAAACATGGAAGTTGTGCTGATGATGGTCTAATGACAGAAACATTCACACTTTTTTCACCATGTATTGTAAATAAATTATAAAATCTAAAGAGCCTCTACAGATGTTATATGTTATTAACAAATCCAACTGTTGCTGATAATAATAATAATAATATAATAATTGTGTATTCATTTATGGCTGAAATTAGAAAGCTCTACCCTTCTTTTTTTTGTGTGTGAATGGACTACATTTCCCAAGCAAGAGTCACCAGTCACCCTCGAACAACTTGTGGAAAATGCCATTCAAGTTTCTAAATGGTTAGATTAAGAACAACGCTCTAAGCACAAACTCAGTTCAACAAGGAAATATACATTTTATGGGTATTTATTGTATCAAATCATGATGGACAGTCATTTGTTCTCAAGCAAATCATGGCAGCTACCAAAAACAAGAAATAAAATATGAAAAAAGCACACCTGGTACCATTTCAAACATGTCTTATAAAATATATTAACTTCCTACCCCTCTCGCTTCCTGATAGGAAAATATGACTCCGCCTTCCATCCACGAGTGTCACACTGCCCAAATTAGGAAAACAGGAAGGAGCGCCTGCCAATTCCCAATGTCCCCATAGGGCAGTCTAACATCACTCACTGAGTTTCTAAAGATCACATTCCAATATAGAACTAAGTGACTCTAGTTCCCAGGCTTCACAGGCTTATTATGACTTGGTATCGCTTTGTTTCTGGTCTGAGAGGGCTGACAGCACAGTACAACTATTATGACTGTTAGGGCAGAGAAAGCACTCACCCTCCTTGTTTATCATTAAGTTTGTCCTTCACTGTACCTCATAAAGGCGTTTCTATGTCTTGATTCAACCAGTGTGAAAAGGTACCCGCAAATCTTAACTCCACTTGCAATGATTAATGTCAGTATTTTACCTGAGAAAATACAGAATAGTGACAGCATGTCTAATACATGAAATAGCTATATAGAAACTGAAATTCTCTACTACACAACTAACCGCTAGCTAAGTTCGTTTATTTTCATTTTAGAAATATTTTTAGGTAACACTATATTAGGCTCCAGCAGATGGTTAGCATGACGGTTGGCTACTTAGCTATGACACAGCTATATAACACTACAAAATGGCTGCAGGTTGTAGTTTGTAGATCAACTAAACTACATTTGTGTGTTTCTTGGAAATACATGTCTTATCAGATAGTTGTATGTAAACTGCTGAAGATGTCGTGAGAGGATTAAATGTTTACTGCAAAATATCATACAGTCTCCATGGTAAAGTATAGGTGCTTTTGGACCAGGGGGCGTGGCCAAATGGAATGTCCATTGTCTGTTGGTGAAGTGAAGTGATATGACTGGTTGGCAGACTGTTTTGTCTGACAGGTCTGATGAGTTCACTGACATACTTTTCATTCCATTTTTAGACAATGGAGGAAGGTAAACACTGGTGTCTTCAGAGAACTGTATCTGCAAGCGTTGTCTGGAAGTAATAATTTCTACTCTCACCATGCTTTTAACTGTTTATTAGCCAGATTATGTAATTACAAAACCCATATCCCTTAAAGTTAAATGCCACCCACTTTAAGAATTCCCATATGTTATCCCTGTGCCCCAGGACAGTTCAGTCAATATTTGTGAACATGCACCACTCTCTTCCTAAGCTAGAAATCAGAGAGGAAATCCTCAAATTTGTGATGTTTCCTGGATGTAAAACCTGGGTATGAATGTCAAAGAATATACAATAAAAATGTACTATTTATATGCATAGTGTAGCTAACAGGTCTGAACCAGAATACTTCACACAAACATATACTGTAGGCCCACAAAATCAGTGCTCCAATCATTGTTTATGGAACAGCACCAAACTTTTACATCCGGGTGCCATCACAGACTGGGGGGTTCTCTTTCTGATTTATAGCTTTAGGGAGCAACCACACTGATCCATCATAAAACAGACAGAAGGTAATGGTGTCTGTTGGTTTGTTATTACTTAGACCCTAGCTATTCTTGATAAACAGATATCTGCATATGAACGCCGAATCTGTAGGCAAGGGACAGGATTTTGATATCGGAAGCGTTCTGGTTTCAGTTTGTAGTACAAGTAGTACTGACCAATCACGTTTGAGCGGGGATGGCACTTGTAATGTAGGTGGCAATTTCTACATGAACATGCTTTGGTTGCATGCAGGTAAGCAGTCTGTGTGGGGAGCAAAAGAGGTAGAACGCATTGGCCGAAATGTCATCTGGATCTAAAACACCTACAAAAAGTATCAATGTTTGTGTATTGCGTGGAGAAACGTTCGACTCATGTAATAAAGTTCACCAATTGCTTTCAAAGTTGGATTACACAATTGCCTTTGAAAAAATTGCAGGAGTTGGTTGCTAATCAGACTGTAAACAATGACCGGTGCATGGAAGAAAAGAAAGACGATAGCCGATGGGTTCCGCGATTGGAACCTAGCTAAAGTAATCGTGCATTTGCAGAAACAACAGCTTTACTACAGACTGAGCTTGTAGGCCTATCCATCAGTTCCAAAAGTTAATCCTCTCCCTTTAACTTTTCTGTCTGTCAAAACGGATACAGATCTGGCGGAGACGGACTCATCATCAGCCCTGCCCAACAAATGGATACTCCTCATCGAAAAGTAATTTTTTATTTTATTTTTTTTTTTTTTTTTAAAGTAGATGGACAGCCAAAAGTGTTTAGAAGGAAGAAAAACAATCTATATCCCTCTACATAAGTCACAGACAGGATAGACACACTTGAAGCATGAACTGTTAAAAGGATGTGATGTCTTGCAGGGGGTTGCTTCTTGTTTTGCAGGGAAGGGGACTGTCAAGGCCAGATGTGTGATTAGGTTTGTTGTAGTTCAGTTCCAAAGACAGGAGGCCTTCTTGCGACTGCAGAGGTTCAATCATCCTCTACTCTGACTCTGCAAAACACCAGCACTTTGAAAATAAAAACACATATTTGGGCAGATAACTATTAAGCACAGCACATAATACATGAAATATTAGTGTTTACAAGTCAATAAATATGATTAATTCAGTCATAAGTTTGCCTTGCTCGACTGTGACTATACAAAGAGAGGACAACAACAATACCCAAGCAAATTAGTAGCTTTATCTTTAGAATATACCACAGTAGCATCTTCAGATTCTGTATTTCTAGCTTTAAATTAAATGATAATTTGTAGAATTTTAATCATTCTAGCCTTATTTTTTCCCATTCAGATGCTCTCTACCTATTCACCGTGTTCATTTCTGGATTTCCACACCACCCTTTGCTGTATTCAGATTCTCGTGTTCAGTGTTGGCATTACTTGTTGCTGCTTTTCTTGCAACTGTTAAAGATAATCACAGATAACACAATGTAAATAAAACATTTTTTTACTCTTTAGTGCCTTCATGAATGATGGTGAATTTATCAAATGCTTTGACTGGGGTAGATTGGTTTAACAACTTACATCGACATCCCAAGACTAGTAGAGTCCCATAGGATAATAGGAGGAAGTAAGCCATCACAGCAATAATTATGATGAAGGTTTTTGTTGCATCTTAGAGGAGGGAAAGTGATAATTAGGTCCTTTCCAGGTGACATGCAATATTGACTTCTGGTGTACAGTATGTAAATATCAGTCTCAATCTTAGCATCAGCGTTAATAAATTGTTAAAGGGGACATATTTTGGGAAAAATGGGTTTTGACTGGTCTTTGTATAGATTTGGCAGTCTGAGATGTTATTTAGGCACTGGTGAAAAATGACATAGGCAGGTTTGAAGTCTTCAGATTAACAAACCTAAACAAGCATTGTGATGATTAAAAAAAACATGATGATAAAAACAATAAATTAGCTTTAATTAATCAATTAGCTGTGCTTTTTGGAGCCAGGATCACTGCCTACCTAATGTACACTGAAAAGATACATAATATTTCATCTTTAAATCAAGTTTAAATTAGAGCAGAATGGTAATCAGAAGAACTGATAGTGGTTGTTCGTTACCTTCACGTATTTTGCCATGTGTGAGGTTGGTGTGGGTCACGTAGGTTTCTTCAGTTGTGCTGACCTCACATGTGTATGTTCCCTGGTGGTCTGGCGTTAAGCTGTGGAGCTGTAAGTTTCCAGCTGTCAAAAAACCAAGAGAGACATGGCCCTCCCATTGCTTCTGGACCTTGACCGTTGGAGTCTGTGTTGATATGTTGGAGAGGATGGCCTCCTCATGTTTGAACGTCCAGGTGAGGTTGAAGCTCTGAAGGTCAGCCTCTGGAAAATTGCAGGGAATCATCACAACTGTGTCTTGATAAGCCTCAATAGAACCTGAAACAAGGGGAAAGATGGAAAGATTACTGAAATGCATTACTCATGTAGAAGAATACTGTTATTTCAGTAGGAGTCAGGGTGCTTGTCTAGAAAAGTACTAAATTAAAACTAAGGGTAATTAGCGCTCCAAAAAATACTAGTATTTAGTTACTTTGGAGTGAGAATTGCAAAAGATTTTGTGCATGCGTCAGTGTCATCCCTAAAAAAAAACTTCTTTAGTGATCTTAAATATTATGATCAGTCACTATGAGGTCCAAGGTGTGGGGATAGTCCCTTTTTGATCATGTCCACAAAGCTTGTGTCCGTTATATGCAGAATAACCATGTTTCACTGTAAATAACGGATCGTATTGTACTCAGTACTATTAAAACCGAAAATAAAAGTAGAAGTTTCTCAAGTAGAAGTAAAAGTACAGGCTTTTAAAAATACTCAAAAAGTAGTTTCATCTAAACAAAAAAATTACTGAATTACAGTAACTAGAGTAAATGTAATTAGTTACACAAAGTGATATGGCAGTATTATTAAAACAAAACAACAACAAAAAAAGACATTGAAGCATACCAATCTTTTACCGCAGTAATAATAAAATAATAAAAAAAAAAATGGTAAGGGTTTAGACATCTGAAGCATGATGCTTTAACTCTTTCAGGTGTACATTTTTTTAGGAATGTTTTCTCAGAATTCTGAAACTCATTCGGATTTCAATGGCCTGTAGCCAGTGAAACATCATCATTAGAATGTCCAGTTCTCAAAATATTAATCTCACACGTGAGAGTATACACCTGAAAGGGTTAACTGATATTGATCCAGATTAATATTGATCAATAGATTACCCTGATTTTTCAGCATGGCCGTTCTTTTGCTCGTGTCGCTAGTGACTGAACACACATATGTAATATTTGTGTTATTTCCCATCACTCTTTGAGAACTGGTGATGTTGTAGAATCCTTGGTGATCTTTCTGGGTTTTGGCTGAGCTCTGAAGGGCTTGATTGAACATCTAAAGGAGGAACTGTGGACCATGTGAGTTTTGGGGCAGGGTAGATACCGCTGGAACTGCAGGTGATTGTGTCACCTATCAGCTTGATGTCAACTTTCCGGACGGGAGCTGCAATGCAGTGAAAAAAATACAAATGTAAATACAAAATACAAATAAAGGTTCTAACTAATATAACTAAATGTAACTAGACTAAAAAATTTGAATTTATTGCTATGTATTCTCGATATTTCACATTTACGCTGTGAACCACAGAGATGCTTAACGGAACAAGCTTATTTATTTTGCCCACAATCTCACACATATCCCAAAACGATAAACTTTTGTAACCTTGTACAAATTCATTTGGCTTTAGAGTTAAAGGTTTGGTATGTATCAAGGCTATTGTGGTGCGATATCAAAAATCTGTTCAGACCTACTTCCAGGTTGAAACTAACATGATAAACTAACACTTATGTTAAGGTGATATTTGCATTTCAAAACATTAGCGTCATTCTGTTTTCGTATGTACAATCAGTTTCCATTAAACACAAACGGACTACGGCGGGGGTGTTCCTTTGAAGCATAGGACCGCGACGGACCGATAAAGGAGCGCACCTTTTACTATAAGGGAGATGACTCCGGATTCATCGGTTTGTGGAGCTGTCATCGTGATGCAGAAGTACTTCCCCATATCGTTTGGAGTGACATCTCTCAGTAGCAGCGTTGCGTTGAACTGCAGAACCTGATCGGCGAACAGGTCTGTTCTTCCTCTGTACAAGTCGGCCGGGGAATTGTGTCCGTTGGCAAAGTTTGTGTCCCCGTATCGGGTGCAGCTCACCACGGCTTTTTTCTTGTACCACATGATCCTCGCACCCTTACCATCAGAATGGAAGTGGCATGGAAGCACACACTCCTCTGAATCCATGCATGTTACAGTGGTTTCTGAAAAAAAAAAACACACACACACAAAAAACACATACAGTACATGCATGTGTATGTAAACATTCACTGATGACTGGTTAGGATGGACATGAGCAAAGTGGACAAAAGAGCATCAGTTTGTGCTTCAGAATCACTTTATTTGCCAGATAGGCCTACAAAAAATGCACAGGGATTTGTCTTGGTGACATTGGTGCGCAGAAGAACACACAGTGCTTCACAGCACATACTGAAGCATGTGGATAGTAGGACCTCATAACACAGCGCAAGATATAGACTCTACATATCACAACATATCACTCAACATATAACATCCAATGCTATGTATAATGTACAACACTATGTACATTATTTATTTCCATACCTCATAGCATAACAACAAAATAGTTGGGCCAACAACTATCTCTTGACATTGAAAACTTTATATATATTTTGTGAGGAGGAGTCAGACTCGTGTGTTTTAGGTATGATCCAAGGCTATCATTCGAACTGTCACCTATTTGGTTGTACACTTTGGGAACGTTTAAGTATTGAGTTGAAGGCCACCAAAATGTAAAATATTTCACTATACAGCCTGAATCATCTGAACTCCCAAGTCTCATTTTGTTTGGTATATCAGTCTTTTACGCTAATTGTAGTGTAGTGGAATACCCCTTTAAGAATAGAGGACGTGATGGTCATTTGGTTGACACAGAGCCATGCCAGTACCTGTACAGTATCTCTCACTATTCAGTAGAATGTATCAATTTTATACATGTGTGGACATCACATCATTAGACCAGTCAAAGCCAACTGCCAAGAAGACACAGAAAGATCTGCATCCCAGAGCTTTATTAAAAGGCTACTCACCTTTCCCTTCCATGACAGCGAAAATCCCAAAGACAATCCAGAACACAAGGCCTTTGGCTGATGCCATGTTCCCCAGAAACAAATCCTCACAGGATGTTCACAATACAGAATGCATCCAAACCAGTCACCTGGCTATCCACTTTAGGATGTGATGTTTACTGAAGTGCCACAGAATTATAAGTAGAAGACTCAACGATGTTGCTAGGCTGACAAAAGGAATAACTATCCCTTGACCCACTGCATTGTGTGGGGAGTGGGGAAATTTGACACTGTTTTATTTACCACCTGCATTAAAGATTGAGCCAGAGAGACTGTTGAATGACTAATGCCACGCCTTGCATCAACCAGCTCGACTGCTCACATGTCTGTCATATTTTGCACAATAAAGAAAATGTAACTGAGCTTGCTAGGCAATTCAGAAAGAGGCTGGCACTGGCCTAACATGTTTATACACTAATAGATCCATTTGGCTCAACAGTTTTTCAGCAGACATTACAGACTGCTGAAAGTAGTTTTTACTTACATTTTTACTTTAGTGTTCATGGAATAAAGAGCCTGGCTCTCATAAATTATTATCCAAATTTGAATGTATCTTATGATTCCCACGTGTCCTGGAAATTTCAAGGACTATTTTTCCAGTCATGAAATGAAATGCTACAGTATTTCCAATCCGGAGAGCGGACACCCATATATTCAGTATGTTGTTTTGAGGTGTTTCTACTTAAGAGGACATGTTGGAAAATGTAGTCTCAGCATAGTTACCTCCCACGTTGGTAAGATGTATTGTGTTTGTTTCTTGTGTGTTTTTCAGCGTGTCCTTCCACCTAGCAACTACTCAATTTAAGAGCTGAGAAACAATCACCAGAATGCTCCGAGGGGCTGAAAAGAAAAGTAGGTCATCAAGACTGATGGAGGCCATTACGAGTTACAACTGCTCAGGGGGATGGCAGGTGCTCTGGGTGCTGCATCGCTGTGACTGCCTCGCCGACTGGTGAAGTTCTTTCACACCTTTCTGTCACGGTCCGAGTCAACAACGCTTTCGTCCTTTGTTTGTGGTTTAGAATGAACCAGGGAATTCTGGAGTTACCTTTGCGAAACAACACCAAGAGATGCTCAGATAAGTTAATCGTAATGCAGAAAGAAGGGACATATGGCACACTTAGGTGAAGATTTAAAAGATAGATATTTATCAGATCAGTGAATGAGTGAGTGCGTTAGTGACATTGCCGGTCAGTGAGGTGCTCAGCATCTAAAACTTGCTGTCTGACAGGAGGAGTGGACGTCTTTCACCGCGGGTGTTGTTGTTCTCTATGTGAGCGTAGTGATATAATGAGTACAAATATTATGTTGTGGGCAAAAATACAACAACAAAAAACATTAGAGAGGGAAATTTGTTATAATACTTAAAAGGAAAGTCCACCCTAGGTGGACGAGGTGGACTAGGTGGACCTAGGTGGACTAGGTGGACCGAGGTGGACTAGGTGGACTAGGTGGACTAGGTGGACCTAGGTGGACTAGGTGGACTAGGTGGACCGAGGTGGACTAGGTAGACCGAGGTGGACTAGGTGGACTAGGTGGACCTAGGTGGACTAGGTGGACCTAGGTGGACGAGGTGGACCGAGGTGGACTAGGTGGACCTAGGTGGACCTAGGTGGACCTAGGTGGACTAGGTGGACTAGGTGGAACGAGGTGGACTAGGTGGACTAGGTGGACCGAGGTGGACTAGGTAGACCGAGGTGGACTAGGTGGACTAGGTGGACCTAGGTGGACGAGGTGGACTAGGTGGACTAGGTGGACTAGGTGGACCTAGGTGGACCTAGGTGGACTAGGTGGACGAGGTGGACTAGGTGGACTAGGTGGACTAGGTGGATCACCAGAATGCTCCGAGGGGCTGAAAAGAAAAGTAGGTCATCAAGACTGATGGAGGCCATTACGAGTTACAACTGCTC
>OMKL01113365.1:2488-14988 GCA_900302295.1 Parasudis fraserbrunneri
GGTCAAACGAAGCATTGTTCAGCCCTCGACACTGAGATATCAAGGACCCCAGTCACTAGATGGATGCTTTAGCTCATCTTCTAATATTGATTAGGCAATGAGGCACCTTCTGTGTCAAACAAATGATAATATCGCCGAGGCAAAAATTGCAGCTTCTCCTGGAAATTTCCACTCCCATGCGAAGACAGGATGTGTGAGCCACTGCCATCATCACCACCACCACTGAGCTTTGATACAGATGCATAATGAAAAGGCCTTTCTTTTAAAAGGTGTCTGTGGGCACCCATGCAAATAAGAATTTGTAGTCTATATGTCATTCAGACTCTAGAGAATGCTGCGATGACAAGGGTCAACTGTGCCGACTGTGGGAGGGCAGTTGGTCGGGCTGCTGGCAGCTTCACAGTTTCTCCGACACGTGCAGTAACAATGGCTTTGTGTCGAAGCCCAGGCAGGAAATGAATGTAGTTATTGCCTGGGGATGTCACACTAGAGTGAGGACAATGTCAGGGCTCCACATTCCATCTTTTGTGTCGCTGTGGTGATGGAGGAGGACAGAACTGCTGGTTCTGCTTTAGTCTGCCTCGGGGATCCCATATCCAGAGAACCTTGACATGGCTGAGACCTCTGATGGCTGACCCGGCACTAGTGCTGCAACTACACCCTCTTTGCTGATTAGTCAAATCATTTGTTGTTAGATACCGACGATTTTAGTTGACTAATCATCATCTGCCGCAAAGTAGCAAATGCAGGAAATGCAATCTTACAGATTTGTTAGTTAAATGGATTTTAACTATTTTTTATTATATTGATTAATCAAGGGGGGGGGGGCGACTACTGGTCAACTACGGTTATTTTTAATCAAAAACAGCCCTCTTTGGCACGTTTTTTAACGATGAATGTTTACAAGGTGGTTCCTTATATTCCTGAAATTAAAAAAGCACTTACATCAAGCATCTAAGCCTTTACCCAATCTCAACCATTAGCAGGCAAAAGCATTGCATAAAAGCTTGGTGTGCACAGTCAGCTTTCATCCCAGCTAACTGGCCTAAAGGCCTAAGGAGCATGTCTGTTTCTCCACGCTTTTTTGTACAAAGACACCATGCTGAGCTCCCTACAAGTGTGGGTCCCCAAAGGCTGACTGCTGTTCAGAAACGTCCTCTCATTTCAAAACAGCAAGGCTGAGAATTAGGAGTAGGCCTCAACTGTTCATAGATTTGATTTTACAGGGAGTCTTTACATAAAGTGCTCTGCTTCAACGCGGCCTTTAACCCTTACCCACAATACACTGGGGTGTGGAATGTGTGAGGTTAGGTTACTGATTGGCACTGCCAGCCACAGCCTTGGAGTGAAAGCAGACAGATTCCACCCTGTCAAACTTAGATACCTGCAGCTCCGTAGCTCTGCATCCTCTAATCCTAATCAATGTCCTACACAACCCCAGACTCCCTTTTTGATTGCATTACTGACATCAACCCTTCTGACAAGGGCAATGTGGAGCAAATATATTTCAGGCTAAACACACATAACAAGGGCCCTTTGAATTCCTTGAAAGACAGTTGGGAGGAAGATCTGAGAAGTGAAATTTTAACCCATGATGTGGTTATCTAAGAGTCAGTGTTTCCTCTACATTAATTCAGCCGTGGTGGACAACCACAGTAAGAACATTACAACCGCTGATAAATTGGGAAATTAACAAAACATTATAATCCAACTCAATTTCCCTCAAACGCACAAACAATCATAGGCCCAGCATGCTTAGAAGCAGTGCTTTCATCATAATCAAGTATCTTTGAACCTCAACTAAAAGCAACAGGGATGGAAGTGGAACAAACAACGACAATTACTCCATTCCAAAACTGCTACAAAAGAATTACAGAGGAAACACTGTTAAAAGTGTTTGGTTTTTTTTGTGGGGGTTTTTGTGGAGGTAAAAAACATAAATGCCCTCTGTCCACACGAGCGTTTTAGCACAGTTTCAGAAACTATCTCCATCCATACCAACATGCCTGAAAATGCATATCACATGACCATTCACATACACTGGGCATGCGCGTGCCGGTGTAAACAGGAAGCAGATTGTCTACTCTGCGGTTGCTTAGTTGCAGAAAATACAGTTACGAAGAACAGCAATGGCGAAAAGTAAGAGCAGAGATTTCTTTGCTTGGACCAACGACGAGGTGGAACGGTTCCTCAAAGTACCAAATGAGTACAAGGCGGTCAGCGCAGTGAAAGACAGATTGGGAGTCATATTAAAACGCCATCATATTAGAGCGGTATCGGGAGCATTATCCATCGCCAGAGGAAGCCATGACAATGGGAAAGGAGTACCCACACAAGAAGGATGAAATCACAAAAGGTATGTGGGCCTAGCTATAATGTTTTGGCTTGATTTTTTTTCTTCTCACATTTAAAAAAAAAAAAAGTAACCCGTGGTAGTCAAGGCGGATAGTTGTCATTTGATTTCTTCCGGAAAAGGGTCATATGATAGGGGTATGACGAAGCAGGGAGGGACACGTCTTGACTGATAAGACCCAATCAGGAAGCAAATGTGGGTGTCTGCATCATCGTTTTCAAAAGTCTCTGTTTCTGCCCGTCCACACTAAAACGCAACCCCAGAGTTTTCAAACTAAAACAGGGTCCAAAGCATTTTCAAAAGTCTCCATTTTAGGGGCTCGAAAACGCCAGAGTAGTGTGGACGCTAGGCATAAATGCAGCAAAAGTTATGCGTTTTAAAATGAAAATGTATTAGTGTGGACGTAGCCTGAACAACTTAAGCCATGAGATTGTATCCCCTTTTCTACCTTAGTGGCTGGAAGTGTGATACTTATGAAGTGGAAGGGCTGCTGTCCCCCCGACACACATTCATTAGATTACAAACATGATGAAACAAGTTGATTTTGTTTTTGAAGGTGGAAAAAAAATGTGATGAGTAGTGATGGGTTCAGCCAAAAACCTTGCCTTGACCTGGCAACAATTCAAATCTTACATTGAGGAAATGGGTGTCTGATGAGTTTGATACCATTCAAAACACCCGTACAGACGTGTATTAGACTGGCAGTCCTGTAAACATCTACTGCAAACTGTCCTGATAACTTTGTGGTCAAAACATTTGAGTGTAAACTGATATGGTGATATGGCAATCTCCTGAGGTACTTGGTCAAATAGCTGAAAGCTGTACTGATTGACTCTATAACCCTCTAATGCAAACTGAACAGAGTCGCAAAGACCAGCACTACTTTGTTCAATTAAACAGCTTGTCTAGGATAAAAAAATTCAAGTAATACAGATAGTGGCAATTATTAAATGAATGGTCTTTCTTTGACTTGAGGCCATTTAACATCATGGGACAAGCCTACCTCCAGGTCAAAGTCGATATTCTTGTTGTTGCTGGAAAGCCCCCTCTTTAGCCATCATCAGCAACTAGCTGTCACTGTAGATACTGCACTTCCTCTGCATTCAGGTTTTCATTTAACATAAACTTGACACGCATAAACTGGACTCGACACCAAACTAATGATAAACGAACATAGACATCAAACACCGTGCATCAGTCTGTGGGAGAAGTTAGAGAGAGGTGTGTGTGTGTGTGTGTGTGTGAAGGTGGGGGTGCTGAAAATGTGAACGGTCTATCACCTTCAAGTCTCATAAACTTGTCCAACAAAAAGACCCATCACAACCATCAAAGAGAGCAGTGGAAGCTCAAAGAGGAGAAGCTAGAGGAGAGAGATAGAGGCTGGTCATTTTTACAGCACCTCTCAAAAGAGGAAAAATAATCTTCTGCATGAAGTAAAAATTAAGGGTATTTAAATATAGTCTTGCCCTTCAAAAACAAATAATAAAATGGGCAGAATGACAACTTATTGTGGATCTGGAGAACTGTGGTTATGAGTGGGATGCAACACAATCTTGTACTTTGTGTTTTGGCTGTGGCAGGCCGATTTAAGGTGTGAACTGGAACATCAACAAGGTGGTGGTGAAGGGGATAGGGTTGGGGTCTCAAACAGCAGTAGCCAGGCTAGCACAATTACTTTAGTGATGTGACCAAAATGACACAAAACAGCATACAATGGGAGAGAAGAAGCAATCTCCACTAAATGGGAGTTGCCAAAAACAAACAATTAAATGGGGGGAGGGGGGCTGACAGACAATTCAGATCCTCGATTAGTGTACTTAGATCCCAAATACAATGAAGTGGAATATAGAGCGCAGCATGTCATATTTCATATACGTGCACATTACATTTATCCAGAGAGCTTATTCTGTGGAGCTAATACAGTCTGGCTGTGCATGTACTGGTGGGTGAACCCTCCCTGACCCAGTTACTAAGCTGTCATCATCGTGCAGGGGGGAACAAAGAGGAGCAGCTGTCTATCAGTGGCGTGGAAGTGTTTTGAGGATTGACGCAAAATTAAGAAAAGGCCAACTGCCATTGGGTACGCTTGTGCAAACCAGCAGGGAGGCCAGATACAACACCTGCTCCCGTTACGACAGTTTCACATGTGAACCCCGCTTAGGTTGACCTCGGATCACATGGGGACAAGACGGGTAAAATTTTAAATTGCCTCCATGACAGATCTGCAAAATCACCTAATAGAATCGCGCAATCTTGTCAGTCATGAAAAACACCGGGTGGATTAAATAGCACGAATCAATAGGAAGGATCCAAATATTTTAAAATATCAAAACACAAGAAAAAGATCTTAATAATCTGCCTTGCTGTTGATCATTCAGATCTAGAGGTGGGCTAAATTAAAATCAGGCTTAGATACTATATCACTGCTTCATTTGCCAATTTTATCTTATCACCAACAACGACTAAATGTGTTGCTGCAGTTAAACCACGTAAACAAGAGGATACATCTTTGTTCTGTGACTGGATTATCTTAAAGGCCATGGCAATGTTCCACCTGGGATGCAAAACAATGGCGAGAAGTGCTTCAAAACAGTTAAGATAAGACATCCACAAGAGGAGGGCAATACAAATCGTTGTCTGATAATTACCTCCCGATTCACCAGTGTTGATCCAATCTGGGTTTGCAATACTGGCTATTGCAAAGATATCCGCTGCCAGAAAGAGGCATCCTGATATTATCGTCAGTTTATCCATATCGCCAGCTGGAGTCTGGGTGCTTTTGTGGTGGAGGGTGTGAAAAGAGTGGCGTAAGGTCCAAATGGGACCATAAAAGGTGGGACAGAAGCTCAAACCCGGGAGCGACTTCAAATATCCGCTGATTGTTATCAGTCTACCTCGCCCCCTTCAAAGGAGACCGCTGTTGTGGTTCTGTCGTGCATTATTTTGTCCACACATTGCAGCAATAGAGCTTTCGCACCGATAGTCGAGAAACCTCCGGCTAAAAGGGCTGAAATACGACATGCAAAGCATCACATTTCAAATGGCATTTTCCCCCACAGAATTTTCCTCCGATAAAGCAGGAGCTCACGCAAAGCCAGGGCCCAAGACTCCAGCCGCTTGTGTTCTCGTTTGGATCCGCTCGGAAGCAGCAGCAGCAGCATCGGGGAACAGCGGCTAGCAGAGGGCTAGCTAGCTAGCTATTTCCCAAATTCGGACTCGGTATGCCGAACTGCGGCCCAGAGGCTGCTTGACGTCCGAGACCCCATTTGTGTCAGCATTTCAAGTGCAATGTCCCACAGTCAAGGCGCAAAGGAACCCAATAACAAGTTTCACTTCACCGGATCCTTGTTTTCAGCGGAGGTCTAACGTTACCCGTCAGGAAAACGAGAACCCATCCTCCCTCTTGCTTATTCATGCCCCCCTCTCCGCTGGAATAGCATCTGTATTGAGTCCGCTAGCCGATGGGCTCTTCTTCGCACCAACGCGAAGAGGCCGAGCTGGGTCTGAAAGCTGTCTTTTTCAATCAAAGTGGGATATTATAAGAGTTATTCCCAACAGTAGAGGACGCGTTATTGTTATGCTTCTCCGTTTGCCCACCACTAACGTTAGCTCAGCCCCTCTTTATTCCAAATGACATCAAGCGAACACCCCCACGCAGTGTGTTGCGCACACACAGAACAGCGCTGGTCTTGCATTCGCGTTCAAGGGGGCATTCGTTCTCGTCTCGCGATAATGTCAGCATGTCAAGGGGGGTCGTGTCGAGAATAGATGGATTTTATTATAGTACTATTGATAGGAGATATTTATAAGTCATCATAGTTGAATCATTAGTTTTATTTGTATCTATTATGACTTACGACATGGTTGGAAAACAGCAAGTCTATTTAAATCCATAAAGTGAACGATGTGATGCTTTTATTAAAACCCCCCTTTCCAAAAAAGCAGACTAGGTGGTTTCATGGTCAAAGACTTCTTTTATTGAGAGCTCAGCTTGCCAGACAGTACCTGCTGGTCAGCTCTTTTCTGTTTTCATTAACAGCAAGTAATCAGCAGAAAGTAACCACACACCCTACACAGCAGAAACAGCTGGCCTGTGTGAATGTAGGAGACCCTCGCCTACAAGTGCTGTATGCTGTATGGTATGGTCCATGCAAGGACAAATGGGGGTGGGGGCAACTACACCTGGGCCTTTGGTGTTGGGGGACCTAAAGAGAGGTGCCGCATTAAAAGGATTGTTCTGATTTTTGGAACCTTAGCCCCATTTCTCACTTATCAATGATGTTGTTGATTGGTAGTCCTTTCTCAGCACAATCCATGCAGTTCCTCAGATGGTTAGCCACAAACCAATGCAAAGTCAGTGGGGTCAAGCTCCTGTCTGTACAAGCTGACTGAGTCTCAGTTAAATTGACTGTGAACTGTGCAGTAAATTTCAGTGAGCCTCAGTCAGCTTGACACCATTGACTTTGCATTGGTTTGTGACTCACTATCTGGAGCTAGTATGGGGAACAACATAGATTGTGCTAAGATCTCTACAAATCAACATCATTAAGTAAGTAGGATATAGGGCTGGCTAGGGTTCCAAAAATCATAACTATCCTTTTAATATTTTCATCTGATTAAAAGGACCCATTAGAGTTCCTGCACACAGGCCCACTGTGACCAAGCCAAATGCCAGTAGGTCCATGCTACAGCAAGGCATCTTCTGAAACGTGTTGCTGTTTTGCATACACACTAGTCTAACACAGCTTTGCTCACATTTTGTATACTCTACTGCTGAGTCATGTAAATGAGCATCTAGTTTTCCCATACAGGGCAGTGGAAATATTATATGGCTGCAATGTATCCCCATTATAAAAGATGCAGATTTTTAATAGATGCATATTGTATTCTGAAATTAGGATGCTAACCACTACTTTAAAGGCATAATTTTCAACAAGAAAACCTACTAATTTCAGTACTATATCTCCCCCTGCTGGGGATGACTGAAACACCATGACATTTTTTGGAACAAAAAACCCTCATGCCTTTCTGTATACTCCTTTCCAAGTTAGCCAGGTATAAATTCCAAGATACAAAGTCAGAGGACAGCCGGATGTCATTACTGTAGATAGACCATTTAATGAATTTACATCAGATATACAGTGAAATGGACAAAAAAAAAAAAGAAAAACGAAAAACGCATCATTATTCTTCCAGCTCCCTGTCTTGTGTACAACTATTGCAGGAACAAACTTTAAATGATTGGTGACAAAAGGATTATCGCTTGCTGTAGGAGTCCATAGGCTTGAGGTCTCATTTCCTTTTTTTTCTTCTATAAGCAGCCGGGCATAATCTACCCAAGTTAAATTGTTAAATAACTTTTATTTGTGGTTCCTTTATTCTGTTTTCATACTTCGTCCACAAAGGGTGTGTTGATTAGGTGTCCGCTAGTTGACATGGATTTCTTGCCATCCACAAATTTTTTCGCAGCCTGGAAAAAGCGGAGGGGGAAAAAAAAGAAAAGACATCCCTTAAATATTAACACAGACCCTCATTCCCAACGTCTGGATTTCATTTATGGATACTTCCAAGTTCATCTCAATAGGCAGTTGTTAGGAGGTGGAGATGGTGGTGGTGAAGGTACTCACATTGATGACATCTTCGTGGGTGACGGAGTCTAGTCCTTGGACAACGGTCTCTGGTGCCTGGTAAGAGGCGGTGGTTAGGGCCTGGGCACCCATCTCCTCCAGCATCCCATCAGAGCTCTCCATGGACATCAGGTACTCTATCTTCACCTGGTTCCTGCACACACACACAGGTCAAACATGGGTCAGGGTCCAGGATGGTGGGGCTTCAAAACAAGAGTATGGGTTCATGTTCAACACAGCAGTTCAGACAGAATCACATCACACAGAATACATGTCTCTCTCTGGCCTACACACTATTCAATCAGTCGCATGCAATGTGCCTCAGTGTCTAGAACACCATCTGACCATAACAGAGAGAGTACAAGCCATTTCAGAGCAAGACATATAAATAGAATTAATAGAACCACTTTGATGCCTGCCAGAAACACGTTTATTAAACCATCAATTGTTCAATGGACTCACTTTGCTCTTGTGACGTCAGCCTCAGACACATTTCCCTCAGCCACAGCTGCTACCTGGGCAATGGCAGCTCTGATCACCTGCACAGACGAGGACCATCAGCACCAGAGGTACACCATTTCTCTATTTAAGTTAAAAGTAGAAATACCCTGATAGTATAGCACTCTGCTAAATGTAAATCTCCTCCATTCAAATTTTTTTTTTTGAAGTATATAAGTATTTGACAGTGCTTACTGTGGTAATTATTTTACATTAAATGTACTTAAATATCTAAAGTTAAATTACATATTATTTGATGTTGCTGTATTTCAGTGCTTGGGAACGTTCAATTCTTGATGCATTAAACTAATGGCTGTGTTGAAGTAGTCCTTGGTCCACTTGCGCTGGCTTTTACAACTTCCTCTTAATGTTGGCAGGCTTGAAAATGGTAACTGCATCCTTTTCATCAACTTGTCATCATTTCTCTGGCAAAAGATTTTTCTTCACAGTACCTAGTAGTTCAGATATATGCAGTAGAGTAAAAGTACAATAATTCCTTTGAAATGTAGTAGACTAAAAGTATAAAGTTTCCTAAAATAAAAATACTCAAGGTAAAATTATCTCAAAATTGCACCATGTTTGAGGAAAAAAAATATTTTGTTATTTCCACCCCTAGTTAGCACCAATACAACCGATTCTCCAGTAACTGTTTCGCTAGATGAGTTTTCTTATAAACGTGGTGCTCACCTCTCCCGCTGCCTCCGCTTGTGCGATGGTGTAGACTCCAAACAGGCCGGAGTCAGAGTATGTGGCATTGAAGGCTGTGGCCTGAAGGAGACCATGAAGAAAAGCATTAGGGTGGCTTTTGAACAGTCAATAATTTAAACACTCAATTTAATTTACAAAACGCCCTGACGAAGACAAGATAGGTTGAAATGCATTGGCGTGGATTCTTCGGACTATTTCTTTTGACTTGACTTAAATTATGTAACCTACATTTAAAATCACCACACAAGAGTGCCTTGGAACCCCAAAAGGAAGCCCTGTACCAATATTAAGGTAAAACTGTGTTTTTCTTTTTACCGTCTCTAGTCAAAACACAAGATGCTCTGTCTGCATTCCTTATTCCATGACTCATACATCCATTATATAGAATTTTAGGATTCAGAAGAATTGCAGGGGAATGTTGACATTAGGCCTGCCAACTCTTAAAATGGTTACTTGACTAATCCACCGTTAAATGGAAAGTTCTGATTTCCTACTTACCATGATTGGTAAATTCTCATCACAATCCATGCTGTTCCTCATACCAACTCCAGTTAGTTTGCCACAAACTAATGCAAAGTCAATGGGGTCGAGTTCCTGTCTGTATAAGCTGACTGAAATCTACTTCATGTGCACTGTGGGGTACATTTCAGTGAGCGTCAGTCAGCTTGTAAGACAGGAGCTTGTACTACCTGGAGCTAGTATGTGGAAAAGCATGGATTGTGCTGAGAAAGGATTCTACCAATCAACAACATCAATAATTAGTAGGAAATAGGGCTAGGATTCCAAAAATCACAACTATCCCTTTACGGTCTTAGTCGATAAGATTTTTTATTTTTTTTAAGTGTTTTTTATGAGTAATTTCTTGAAAACCATAAGCACATCTCTGGCATGTTTACAAATATGCTTTGGTTTTTAAGAAAGTCTAGGTTTAAAGACTGCACTGATCTGCGGAAGGACAATGCGGGAAACACAATTTTGCCTGCAAAATTCTATGACTAATTAGTCGACTTAAGAATTTCTTCATTTGAGGACAGCCTGCAATTCTTTGTGCAGATGGACTGACCAGAAACCATGGCTGTAATACAGCGAAGGAGGAACTCACATCGAAGGGCTGTGTGGTAGCTTTGGCGATGCCCTGGCTCAGTTTGCTGGTGATGTTGGAGCCTCTCTTGACGTGAGGCCCGGCTCCCAGGACCCTCTGTAGCACGGTGAAGGCGTTGGCCTCCGCTGAACCGGTCACACCGCCCTCGCTGGCAATGAGCGCGTGGACCAGACTGTCGTTATTCTGAATCCGTAACTCACCTACACACATGGACACAGACACACACACACACACATACAATTAACCATCGTGGGAACACTCTAGCGCAGTAAGTGTGGGCCGCGGCCCACTGGTGGGCTGTGAAGGTACTGCAGGTGGGCCGCGAGTAGGGTTGCCACCCGTAGCCTACCGAAAAACATGGACAGAGGCAGAGTAGGGGTGCGGCGCAGAGCATTGGAAGGAAAGGCTGGCCTATGGCTGAGTGGGACATGGGTACTTGACTTTGTATTATCATGCAAATTGGCCTGCCTTCTTTTTTCACAGGCTTACTGGGTCCCCGTTTGACATTTGCATGCTTACATTGTGTCACAAATAGCCCTGGGACTCATATGCAGGTATCAGCCAGGTGTACCCGCTTGTACAAGTGCAAATTACCAGTACAAGTGAAACCACAATTAAGGATGGGTAGGCTATAGGACAAGATGCAAAGAGACAGCGACTGCATGTACACAGAATGAGAAGAGTAATTGTGTTCAATAAAGATATCGAACATGGAAGGTGATGGGACGTTCCTTTCGGGCACAAAATACAGAGGAGGCTGGGTGGAAGGTTGCCACCCATCCTATATAATGAACAAAATGTTGTTTCCTTTGTGAGTCAACACAGAGCGCCATTTGTTCTGTAATACTTAATCTCCCCCTGTCTCTGAAGCACTGCTGCTGCCTTATGCAGAAATCATAACTGGTTTAATCAGAAATCATTACTGTGTGTGTGTGTGTGCATGCGTGAGTCTCTTTAAAAATGGTCTCTTCAAGTCAGAAGGAATATCCGTGGCTTGACAGTATGACAGATATTTTCTAGGCATAAAAGTTGAGTTGCAAAGTCTGTAAAATGTTTCTCTCATGAAGGAGTAAAAACATGACATGAAAAAACACAACACCGTTCTGGAGAAAGTTATGCTCACCTACACTAGCACTCATCCTCCTATCACGCATCACCTGGATCTGACATGTCATGAGACTTGTCTGTCAAATCTTTTTATCCTTTGGAAGGTGTGTATGTCAGGTGTGCTCTTTGGCTGTGCTATTATTTGACATTATTACTCAGACATCCACTGGCTGAGCAGAGGGACATTTTTGTATAGATTCAAATTCTTGGACTCATTTTTGCTTCTGAAATAAGAGAATACTTTGTGCAACATTTTCAATATTTTGTGTTGTACAATGCATGACTTCTTAAATGTCAAATAAACACCTTGATGGGCCCATCATTTATTGTTATTGTTTCATAATATCTTGTCTCCCCAGACAGTATGGGCCCCGGACGATTTTCAGATTTCAAAGTGGGCCTCAGCATTCTTAAGATTTGGAACCCCTGCTCTAGAGCAGTAGTTCTCAGAGTATGTCGAAGCCCACTGGTGTGTCATGAAATGAGCTTCCACGTATACCTTGAGATTTTACTCAAATGCAAAATATTAACAGTACATGACATGTATTTTACCATCTCCAAATCCATGGTTAATGTACTAAGCTGCGTCTTCTTTTAGTGCTGGCAAAATGCAGGAAATATTTTACGAATTCCTAGTGTATGACCATACCCGGATTTCTGAGTGACCAGGGAGGTAATAGAGGCCTTTCATGGAATATTGAGAATGCCTATTTGTCCTCCATGTTGGAAGAAACAGCAGTTGCTATGTGAAAAACAATGGTTGCTATGTGTTGATATATGATAAATATATTAACATAAATGTAATAATTTGGTGTTTTATTACTGCATCTTGTAAACTTTTGTGTCTCGCACAAGTGTGTCATGGGATCAAGATGGGTGAGAACCACTGATCTACTCATCACTGCCCTATTAAGCAATGTTACTCTAGTGGGTGCTGCTACACCATGAATTGAGTACCAAGGACCCCAATTTAAACAAGTTGAAAGACTTATTTGGGTTTTTATCCGATTAGCAGACCTCATACTGAACTGTTCTGTACTGTGTAAACTGTACCGGTGTATGTTGAAGTATGTTGTTTTGTTAATAAAGAATCTCAATCAATCCA
>OMKL01114214.1:2020-12372 GCA_900302295.1 Parasudis fraserbrunneri
TCTTCTCATCTCTCTTCTCATCTTATCTCTTCTCATCTCATCTCATCTAAACTCTTCTCATCATCTCTCTCATTATCTCATCTCATCTCTCTTCTCATCTCCCATCTATCATCTCATCTCATCTCATCTCATCTCATCTAATCTCATCTCATCTCTCTTCTCATCTCACCTCATCTCATCTCCCATCTCATCTCATCTTTTCTCATCATTTCAGATCTCATCTCACATCTCATCTCATATCTTATCTCATCTCATCTTAAATGTACTCTAATACAATTCCAGATTGGTGTTTTAAAATGCATCTGTCCAAATATTTACACTGGCTTGAAACACAGCTGACAGTCTATATCTATTGATCTTCTGCTGTGAAGTGCAAATAAGATGAGTCAATGCCAAAGGGGAAAAGAAAATTGTTGACTGTTCCAACAAACACAGCAGTGGCAGCGGTGGCCTAAAGAGAAGCTGGCTCGTGATCAGAGGGACCAGCAGGGAATCTGGGCAGGGAAAGTTAATGAATATGCGCTCCCCTCCTGCAACAAATATCGCTGAATTGCCCTTGAGCAAGGCACTGCACCCCCAACTGCTCCAGTGTAGCTGCACAGTGGCCAAAGATAGAAGACTGTGGTTGTGCTGGGCAGTTCCCAGGTGTGTGTGAGTGTGTGTGTGTGTGTGTGTGTGTGTGTGTGTGTCTGTGTGTGTGTGTCTGTGTGTGTGTAACCCTCCCTCCCCCTGCAACTACTCCCACGGGCCATTGCTGTAAATAAGAATGTGTTCTTATTATAAGGGTTATTATTATTTTATTAGCACACACCTTTGACTTTATTTTGTGACAAAATACCACATTCCTCTTTCCTTCATTTTTGTTCTTTGTCACCTTACTGTCACCATTCAATATTTTCCCTCGCAAAACTGCAGTATTCTATTAATAATGATAATGTGTCCTTGTCAATAAAGCCCTTGCAAAACTCCATGACCAGAAGATTATTACTATTATCTTTGTTTTCTTCCTCAGGGTTTTGAGGGACAACCCCCTTGTTTGCTCGTGTGACATCCACTGGCTCCAGCAGTGGCAGCGAAATGGACGCGGTGACCTGGATAGCCAGCCGTTAAACTGCGTCTCCGACGGCCAAGACATACCGCTCAACTACTTAGTGATGGATAACTGCAGTGGGTTGACTTTACTCATTATGACATGTTTATTATACCGAACCGATTGTGTTATCCCTGTAATGCTAATACATTGATACATTCAGATATAGCTGTAGTGAACATCGAGTGACTAGATATTCACTACAGCTATATCTAAATGTAGCAATGTAATTCTAGATTCAATTCTTTACTTGAGTTGACACGGTCCTTTTTAATATGGAATGAATACGTTTTGTGACCTCAGGGCCAGTGAAATCTATTCAAAATCCATTGTGTGATTTAAAATAAATAAATAAATATCCACAGGCGTAAATGGGAAAATCAGCTAGGTTTTATCCATTTCTAACAAGGACACAGAGTGTCATAGATGAGAGGCATTCATCATGATATTGATCTTAACACAAAGTGCCATACCTGGGGGTGAGTGAGTGAGTGAGTGAGTGAGTGACATTGAGGTGCTCCACATTTAAAAAGCTAACACAGAAACTGATCTTCATTTTACAGAGGTGATTATCATATCAAATGATCAACTGTCTGGGCCAGTGGTGATGGATTGTAATACTTTCATCGAACGTATCTAAGTTATGGAGTTAAATCGATCTGACCTATTCTGCATCCATTGCTATGCAGGTCTCCCAGAGGTAACAATCCTCCCATCCATCAACAAGATCCAGGAAGGGGGCAACCTGACCTTTGAATGCTATGTGACCGGGACGCCCACACCCGTGGCCGGGTGGCGCACCGAGCAGCTGCAGTCCAGCTACACTGTTCAGGTACTGGAGGATGTGGAATCGCTGTGGTAACGTTTGCCATGGTAAAAGACATGACGTGTGCCAGCGATACTTTTGCTGCTGTTGCATAGAAACCTCCCAATTCTGTTGATTTTGATGTTTTAAATTTGATTGGATCCAAACTACCAACTCACGCCCATGAGGTGCATTCAAACTGGGGTTATTTGATAGCTGTTTTACTGTATTTGTTTGTGATGTAAACACATTTTTGATGTATTTTTTTTGTGGTACAATTATTATAGTGCTACTTCGTTCAGAATGGTATGTTATGGCATTGCTACGAGAACATAGTGGTCAGTAAATCGTTTTTTTAAGCTCTGTTATACTTCATTTGGGCTTCGCATCTTGCTTTGCCTAGTGGACCTGTATGCGCTCACACTGAAATAATTGTACATGCAGGGCCCTCCACCTGCTAGAGTTCCTCTCAAGCCAAGGAATTGCTTTGCAGCGATCATCCTTGAATCCCAGGAGTATCTAAAGTGGAGAGTGACCGGCAATGTGGACAGACGAAGACACTGCAAACCAATGGCCCTTTTCAGGGCCTGGAGCTCCATCCCGGAGGTGTGCTACAGTACCTGTCCGGCTTACCTGGACCTTGGTGACTTTAAATGCCTCTACGAGCAGCAAGACCTAGAGGCTGGCTCAAACCTGGAATAACCCTCCTGGTCCCAAGAGGAGAAAGTGACTGGTTAAGGAGGCTGGTTTTGCCCCCGTGCTCCCAAAACATGTAAAATATGTGCATGCTGACAAGTTTCTTGAAAATTTAAAGGGCATTCGACTGAATGCAATTACATCCTTTTGAAAGAGCAATATTCCTATCAACAGCACAAGCACAATTCTTCCCACTGTTCCCCCACTGCTAATAGTGGTTCTGAGGTGACAGTGAGCTCCAGTCATATTCCAGCTCACTTCCCGTGCTTCCCTCCGGGGTTTGTAGCATGTGTATGAGTTATTTCCCTATTCTTTATCTCCTCCTTGGATTTACTGCTTGGGTCCAGCAGAGGGTACATTTATCAGGGCTCCACACTGCTTCTCCTAGGTCCAATAGGTGAAGCACGATGTGAAGCCCGCAAGAAGTATAAAGATGGTTACGCATTTTAACCCCAGGTATATGGGAGGTATATGGGGAAATAACCTTGGGAGGTCGTTTTGGTGTCTTACACTGCCTTTTACAGTAGGTGGAGGTCAGAGCCCTGACAGGTGATTGGTGCATGGAAAATTATTTCAGCGTGAGCGACTATGTGCACAGAACAGGTCCAATAGGCAAAGAAAGATGCTTTGCCTGCAGTCGTATTACTAGGGTTACAATGCATAACCGTTGATTTTGGTATTAGTGAAATATGTTGAATAAATATGTATTTCTGTATTTTAGCTTCATTTCAGGGGTTTGACATAGGTCAATTATCTGATTCCAGTATCAGTGTGCATCCCTAGCAATGACCTGGATATGCTAAACCTCATGCTGTGTGCTTCCTGTACAGGAGAGTGTCGTGAAACACGGCTTATTACTGGTCCTCCACCTCACCAATGTCAACAACAGAGACAACCTCCACAACTTGACCTGCGAGGCAGAGAACCAGGCTGGGCCTGGGGAGGAGATGGTGCAGCTGGACATCGAATGTAAGTGCCTGCAGAAAACCTGTAACCAGGCTGTGTTGAAAGCTCAAAGACTCAGTGAAAGCTGTCTTAATGGAGGCGAGAGTGAGAGCACACTGTGTCCATTTTTCTCCTGCAGGCAGGGTGGACAGCCAGTGAAAAGAAAATGCTCAGCGCCGAGTTCTCATTAATGTGCGTCTAAAAATAAGTGTACATTCCCACCTCCTAATGGAACTTTCAGTTGTCATTCACACTGACATTCACAGGCAACTTGCAAGAAGTGTATTATATGTTAGAGGCGCTGTAGTAACACGTTTTAGTTAAAACGAGGACACAAAGTGTCATAGATGCAAAGCATTCATAATGACATTACACGAGGCGTCCTACATATTGAACAAAACATTGTCAGCCAAATTTAGTTGTTGAAACTAAGATATGCGAAGATATTCATGTCCAGCGCAGCAATTGTTCACTTAAAGTGAAATGAGGCAAACTGGCTGAGTAGTTACTGTGACTGAGTGAGTGAGTGAGAGAGTGAGAGAGTGAGAGAGTGAGAGAGTGAGAGAGTGAGAGAGTGAGTGAAATCCTGGGTCTATGAGGTGATTTGCATCTAATAACAAGGACAGTGTTATGAAAGCTAAGCATTCATCGTGACATCATCAGGCATACTTTAACGTCTTCATGATTGGTTAGGCTGCATGTAGTCATATTTTTACATGGTGCAACATTATGTAGCCTGAAAATTAAACATAACATTGGATATAGGGAAGTTATTAGCACTGTGTATAATCCAACTTTTAAACATCCAGCTGGCAATGGAAACCAAGAGTGTTAAGTGCATTTCATTTTAAATAGGCATGCATACTGAACTTTATAAATACTTCACCTATAAACACAAAACGACTTAACTAGTACAGTCTTGTTGAAAGTAAGATATTCGCAAAATATTTTTTCATGCCTAGATTTATCCACAACAATTTTTACTTGACTGGGTCATTTCCTGGGTCCAGTGCAGCAATGGGGGACTGTATTACAGTTATGCCATGTTCCATTCAAAGTCAGAGGTCAGAAGTTCCCAGTTGGGAGGTCAGAATTACAACCTCAGTGCATTCCAATGTCCAGCTCGGAAATACTGAGGGAGAAACCATAATGTAAAATATGTAGTTAACCTATGGGAGAACCATGGATCCCTGCAAGAGGCTAGTGTTTGTGTGGTTGGTTTCTGAGCACAATATAGCCTACGCCAAGAAACTGTGTTGAATTACCACATAGGTAATCAATGCATCTCTGAAGAATTGGAGTTGAGAGATCATGCCCGAGTGTCCTACTTGGAATTCCAACTTTGAGGGCCGTTCCATTGCATTTTTCTTAGTATGAGGTCGGATTTTTCCTAGTTCCAACTTAAATGGAATGCACCATTTCACAAAGTGCCATGCCTGTGAAACGCCACTTGGGGTAGATTGGTTAACAGTGAGGGCCTGTCCAAATTCAACCCCTAACTCCCTAACCAACATTCTCACTAACACTCAATTTTGCACGAGCCACCGCCATGTTTAAGCGTATCCCAATACAGAGTGAGCCAAATTGATCCAGTAGGAGTGGCTGTTCGAAATGCAGGTAATCAAAGTCTTGGCTTCAGAGTGAGGGTTCATGCTTTGCTGTCCCAGCAGGCATTGCCATATCAAAACAACCCTACCGCCTCATCGAGTGTCCCTTTGTGATATGTCACTAACCCTTCTAATTGAGTGTCACTCAAAATGAAAGGGGGGAAGTTAGTGAGTGAGTGAGTAAATGAGTGACAGACAGATAGGCAGACAGACATCCATTCATCCATCCATCCATCCATCCATCCATCCATCCATCCATGTTCTGAAATGTATCAGAGTGCAGAAGAAAGTACATGTATCCTCATCTCACCCCCACCCCCTTGTTTCTTGAGAACTCCCTCACCTCACATACACTGTACGTCCGATTACAGTTGCAACGTTTCCCCCGGAGACCCGCTGTTGTTTTCCTCGCAACTACGGCACGCATTAGAGTGCATCTGAAAGTTTGAACAACATCTTGGAATGACAGCACCCACTGGCCCCACAGAAAGGAGCGTGGGATGCATTAGTGATGCATTACCGAAAATATTGCCCAAACAATATCATATATCACCAACTCAGTGACACTCATTAGAAAATGAAGCCCAAAAAGAGTGGGGGCGCCAATCAACCGAGGCCAAATGCATGAGCATCAAGGGACAGATAATGAACGTCAGGAAAATGGGGCTGATAACTGCGCTGAGATCTGATTTGAGCCTGGAGCTAATGGACTTTTCCCTCCTACTCCGGAAAGCCGCTTCGTCCACAGTGATTGGCAGTCAGTAAGTGCGTTAGCGCGGCTAATCTATCAACATCAGCCCCCCTGGTGGACAGACACTCGTTAACCGCCAGCCCTTTAATTACCCTTAATTACCTCCCTGAACAGTGGCTGTTTACTGTGTGTTCTCCTTGTCCGCAGAGCCTTGATTCAGGGGAATGGAGTGCCTTTCTCTTTCAATAAAAAAAAACAAAAACATCTTTTATTGTAATGGTTCTCGACACAGAATGTCGGTTGCCACTTAAAACATAAAAATAAAAGACAAAGAATGAATTCTGAATATGGTGAAGGTTTGAGCATGAAACTGTTTTAAACTGTTTGCGACAGGGTCTCCTTTCAGGCAGGCACATAATACATAATTCTGAGTTTCCTTTTAACCCCCTGCAGTGAGGTAATGTTGGATGATTAGTAAAATGTGATAGGTAGAAGCGCTAATACTTCATTGCGTGTAACAGACTTTGGCGAATGCGGGAGCGAAGATCATCTAGAAACGAAGAGACAAATGCCTCGGTATCCCCCTTAGCGCAGCACTTTCCCAGGCGGGGTCATGGGTTAAGAGCAGGAGAATGGCTGCTGGAGAGTGAGGGGTCTCCGCTCATCAGCACAGACTTCGATCTGAAGGGGGGCCATTTCCTGTAGCTTCGCGTCCACATGGTGCTTCCAGGTAGCACTTGTGGTCAGGGGCCCCTAACGACGGGAGACCAAGATTCATTATTCATAGCAGGTCAGCACAGGTTTACAGTACAGATGGAGAACATTGATTCATGGAAACTAAGGAGGAACCTACGGTATATAGGGGGCACTTCACCAGCCGGTGACTTGACGTTGTTGCATGGCTGAGTTGTCCGCTCAGCATAACAGGATGATATAGGGGGGCCAGCGATTGTGACTGTAGCTCACAGTTTTAACTCAGTGGCAATTTCGTCATACAACCCGACTCGCAAACGATGAATACTTCTAAGTGCTTTTTTTAAGTTAACATTTTAGATTGTGGTTTCGCAAAGGCCTCTTGGACTTATCCGTCCAGAAACCAAAAATAACTCTAAAACCTCCCCCATCCTCTCTCTGCCTGCAGTTCCCGTCAAAATCCTCTTCCTGAGAGACGCGGAACCCCAGCACCACTGGTGTTTTCCCTTCGCCGTGGATGGTAACCCTGAACCTATCATCCGCTGGCTCTACAATGGGTCACAGCTGACGGAAGGCCGCTACATGTACACCCAGCTCATCCCCGACTCGGACGACGGCTCGGTCAAACATGGCTGTCTGTTCCTTAACAAGCCTACGCACCTAAACAATGGCCACTACACTCTCATAGCGGAGAACAAACTTGGAAGTGACCAGGCGACCGCCACTGGGAAATTTATGGACAATCCCTTTGAGCCATTTGATCCCGAGGGGATAATTCCAGGTCAGTGAAGCCTGATACATGAGTTGGAGAATTATTATTATTATATCTTATATCTTTTTTTCAGGAGCAATATCTGGTGGCAGTGAATGTAGTATATTTTTAATTAATGTCATTTCTTTTTATTTCTGCTCTTTTCTGCACATGCTAGTCCTCAATGTGGATCCAAGTAAGCCTCTGATTAATTTTGATTTTCATGATTATTTTAGCTACCTTGTCCTTCATGTTCATTTTCTTAAAGGTGCTCTATGTAGGTTTGGGAGAGTCAGACAAATGAAGAAATTCTAAGGTGTATTTTCATAACTGAATAAACAAACTGTCCTCAGAGGAAAATTGAGTTCCTGGAATGCTGTGTGAAGCTAGAAAGCTAACTGAAATGTTACTATTTCACTGTTGTTGTTGTTGTTGTTGTTGTTGTTGTTGTTGTTGTTGTTGTTGTTGTTGTTTACAAAGCAGGGCCTGCAAATCTGTTTACAAACATATTCTAGACTTGTGCTTGGTTCACAGTGCCTCGAAATTATTCTTCTAATCCATGATGGTATAAGATAATAATAGAATAAGATAATAATAAGAATACTTGTAAGAATTACATGTATAGTAAATACTTAAAATTAAAATGAATTGCAAACTCTGCAAATCCCCCTCCCCCAAACTGCATAGTGCACCTTTAAAGGATGGGTTCACTTTTCTTTTTTTTTCTGAACCCAGGCCCTATTTAAACATTGTCTGGCATGATGTTGACTTGTACAGGCCATTAGCACTGTGCTGCATCCTCTCACCAGGCTCCAGTCCAATCCAATGGGGCAAGTGTTTTAACCTTCAAAAACCATGATACATGTCCTTTTCCACACTAGGAAGCTCACAATATAATCAGTCTTCATATTCTACTGAGGAAATAGTTGCAAACCGTAAATCATATCAAAAGTTATCATGAGTTTCATGGGCCAGTTACGCATACAACGCCAACTTAGATAGCACAAAACCTACTGGTATGAAACTCATTATAACCTTGGACATGATGTACAGTTTGCAACTATTTCCTCAGTAGAACATTTGAAGACACATCTTATTATACTGTGAGCTTCCTATTTTGGAGAAAGACATTTACTACTGTACAGTGCTAATGTACTGCACTAGTTTCCATTATGGCTTACATGTATATGGCTCCCTCCCATGTCATTTGTGTTCAACAAAATTTTACCTGTGTCCTTCAGTTCCCACCAACAAACCGGGTGAGGATGTGAAAGAGAACCTGGAAAGTCGAGTGTTCGGGGTAGGTCTTGATCATATACATTGATTCTGTGTATGATTCAGAAATATAGAAGAATATCATTGACAACTTGCATTGTTTCTGCTGAGCTTTGCTTGATGCTGACTCCCAGTCTCTCTAAGCAGGTGTCTGTGGCAGTGGGCCTGGCTGTGTTTGCCTGCACATTCCTTCTCATCATGGTGTTGGTAATCAATAAGTGTGGCCAGCACTCCAAGTTTGGCATTCATCGTAAGTTAGCACTTCACACATGCTTTCATTTCAATCTTCGTAGAGACTAATAAGGGCTAATTATGCACTCGTATTGTGGTAATTATATGTGACGGATACAGCTGGCATTACGATAGATGACTTGTTTGAAGAGAATTGTTTCAGCTGACCATGACAAATCCAACATAAGAGTTATTGTTAACTTTGGTTCGGGGGGAGAGACCACACCTCAGTCCCATCTCTACCATACACATTGTGTGGTCTCTTGCTAGTGAAATGGAGTTATTGTTAACTTAGGTTCGGGGGTAGAGACCACACCTCTGTTCCATCTCTACCACACCTCCACACACCTCAACCATACCGCTGTCTCACCTCCTCTACACCGCCGCACACCTCAACCACACCTCTTCATTTAGCACTCTACATATACTGTATCTGTCAAACCTCACAGCCCTCCGTTTGTGTCAGTTTATGCAAGACGGAACGCAGAACTCGAAAGCTTTGTTCTAGCAAACCAAACAAAAGCTAATATGAGACAATCACACTTTGATTTAGCTAACTGTTAACTTAGCTCTTTCACTCACCTGCCAATCCAACAATGGATCTTGTATTGAGCTTGATCCCCTCGGACAAATAACTTCTAAGAACCCGGGCCAATCCTCAGCCTCCTCACCCTCAGAAAACAGACTCCAGTATTCCCACCAGATTAGCCTCCTACCGCCGACACATTCGTTCAGTGGTAACGGCTCAGAACATCAACGAACAGCAAACCCGCACATCTTCCCCCAACAAGGTTTCTCCTACATCCCAGTCCACCAAAAATAAGGCCCCTAGCAGAAGAAGGGGTAGAAGTCCCACAAGGAATTCTTCACAACCTCACCGCAGGTACAGACACTCTTCTCCGGACAGCCCGCCACTCCCAACCCAAAGTTCCGGCGCACCGCCCAGACCAGGGCTGCTTGGCTACAACTAGTCAGCAGGCTAACTAGCTAGCTGTGACTTCGGGCCAGCACGCAAGCACGGCATCCAAATCCCGGCCTTCCTGCATCACGGACTGGACTGTCGCACACCTCCAGAAAACACTCAAAGACTGAAATATTCCATTCCACCGCACAGACAATACAACCAGACTAGTCGCCATGTACACAGCATCCTTAGGAGAAAAACAACCGGCCAGACACAGCACACTACAAGCACGCCAACCTGCCGTGCCTCCCGCCCACGCACCTTCCAGGCCTGCCCATGATGACATCACTACGTCAGCCACCTTTCCGGGCCCAATGCATCAGCCTTCAGCTCCCATACCCAGCACTGAGAGCCAGGTCATATCCATCCCTCCCGTTTCTGCTCCCCCTGTCCCCCTGTCTTTTCCCGATTTCTCCCAATTTCTGACCTCTTTTTTTCATCCTTGTGTTCGCAGGCTGCACTCTTTACCCATACACGCACATCCCTTCATCCCCACATCCCTTCCTCTACCCTTCCTTCCGCCAATAGCCAACTGGTTTCAGTGGCTCCTCCAGCCCCCTCTATCTCATGCTCCACATCTTTCTGCACTAACCAGCCACCCTCC
>OMKL01115340.1:9488-25199 GCA_900302295.1 Parasudis fraserbrunneri
CCCCCCCCCAAAATGTAATCATCAGTATCTTCTCTGGACGTGTTGGATATGGACTCCTCATACTGCCTTTTGGCTGGCTGCCCTGCCTAGAGCTGCCAGTAAGAAATATTAGTGTCGAATAAACGGTGTAATTGACAGGATTGATGCCATCTGGTCCTCTTCACCCACATCCCACAGCGCAATGCACCCCCACAGTTTGTTCCACCTCTTCCTGTTTTTCCTGAACCGGAGAGAGAGATTGTTGACATTTGGATACACTGCACATGGCGGTGTGTATTACAGCGTTATGATGTCAAACCAAGAGGATGCCACCTTAAAGGGCTAGTTCAGATTTTTTTGAAACCCTAGCCCTATTTGCTACTCACCAATGATGTTGATTGGTAGAGTCCTCCAGCTAGTTGGCTACAAAACCAATGCAAATTCAGTGGGGTCAAGCTCCTGTCTATACATGCTGACTGAATACAACTGAAATCTACTTTGTGTGCACTTTGGGGTAGATTTCAGTTGTCTTCATTCTGCTTGTGCAGACAGGAGCTTGACCCCATTAACTTTGCATTGGTTTGTGGCTAACTAGCCGGAGCTTGTATAAGGAACAGAATGGATTGTGCTGAGACAGTACTCTACCAATCAGGAACATCATTGGGCCAGAAGCAAACAGAGCAAGGGTTCCAAAAACCAGAACTATCGCTTTAACGCACCTGGTCCATTTGAAGCAACTTCCCTTTTCCTTTTTGTGAACTTTAGTGTGCAGATGGAGCTCTTTATGTTCTGTGTGACCCCACCCCCCCCCACCACCACCATCCCCCTCTTTCTTCAGGTATGATCACCAGCAGTCAGTCGTTGGCCTACGCCATCAGTAAGTTCATCAGCGGTGTTCTGTCGGACCAAATCAGCGCCCGCTGGCTCTTCTCCATTGGCCTTTTCACGGTGGGAGGCATCAACGTGGTGTTCTCCTGGTCCTCTACCGTGGCCGTCTTCTCCGGTCTCTGGTTCCTCAACGGCCTGGGCCAGGGGTTGGGCTGGCCTCCCTGCGGCAGGGTGCTGCGCAAGGTAGGTGAGGCTCACGAAAGACAGTGCAGAGGGTAAAGTGATTGTTGGTAGTCAAATCATTTTACTCTCATACATACGTCATTACCACACACTCACACACACACACACACACACACACACACACACACACACACACACACACACACAAACCACCACTTTCACCCTCTGATGAGGTAGATGAGGTATGTAAGGTACAAACATATTTGGTTTTTACACTGTTGCTAGCTAAAAAAAAAGGGCATCACTGCCAACTGTCAAGTAGTTGCCACCAATTGCAAGCTGCTGTCAATCCAGGCTTGTTGCATCAATTCAATTATTTCATCCTATTGAAGATGGGCCATGTCACTCTATATGTCAGTTCCCCCACAAGTCAGTTCTGATTGCTTGTCATTATTTCGCCTCCTTCCTGCCAGTGGTTTGAGCCCTCTCAGTTTGGGACATGGTGGGCCATTCTCTCCTGTAGCATGAACCTGGCGGGCAGTTTGGGCCCAATTATCGCCACGGTGATGGCCCAGAGTTACAGCTGGAGGACAACATTATTCATGTCTGGGATGACTTGTGTGGTGGTCAGCTTCGCCTGCCTGCTCATCATCAAGAACGAGCCCAGAGATGTGGGGCTGCAGAATATAGAGCCAGCCAAGAAGGGCAAAGCAGGTAAGAGAATGGTTAATAATTGCTCTTAATATTGCTTAATAATTAGTGAATACTCTTAACGTCATTAATATCTTGTTTCGGATTTAGTAGTAAATTATATCTATGTCAATTTCCAGGGCAACCCTAATCTGAACTTTCAGTTCCCAAATACATTTTAAAAGTCTCAAGGGAGGGGTTGTAAAAGTAACGTATCTGATATAGCAGTCATGTGCACTATATGTGTTTCATAACAGAGGATTCGCGATACCAACTCAGTATAGCGTGTGTTGTGTCTGAGGAACAGTGACACTCTGGACTCTGTACCTCGTGTCGCCTACCACTCACTTGCCACTCATGTGAGCTGTGTCTAGATCATGCGCAGACTGTGTGATAATGCGAGCCTGAAAGCGCAAAGCCCCGAAGCCACAAGAATGTAATCAGAACTAAAGAAGTAGGCAAGCTAAGGCTGTGCCTATCACCCATCATGGGTTTGTTGTGCATTTATAATTGCTAGTTGAAAAGGGAATGACACCCATTGTACTCCTGTACCTCAGCACAGTTCAGCAAATATTTGTGAAGATGCGACACTCTCTCCTAAATCTAGAAATCAGAGGGAAGGCCGTTGAATTTATGATGTCACCTCGCTGTAAAATCTGGAGTGGATCCATAGACAATGGATGGGGCGCTACATTTGTGTTCTCATAAAATATTTGTGTGAGCTCTTACATTCAAATGTGGATTAGATTCTGGTTCACACTTGTTAGCATTACCAGAATAAAAACCTTCCTTTGGTTGTTAGAACTAAATATATGATAGTTGCACAAAGTCATTGGCTATGGAGCAGCCTCAGATTTTACATCCAGGAGACAATACTGTACATATTTCAGGTTTTTCTCTGATTTCTACCTTTAGGAGAAAGTGGTGCATGTTCACAAATAATGACATCCTGGGGCACAAATAAAAGTGAATTCTTAAAAAGGGTGACATTCCCCTTCAATTAGGCTTATAAATTCACACTTCCTTCTTTTCAAACAAAAATAGCTAGATGTCATTTTGCCATATCGGCATGGCTGTAAGCGGGACGCTTTCTTGTTGATAACTAGTAAGCTTAGGGTATGGACCGCTTGTTTGGATCGCTAGCACTGCTGACAAATGTGAAGATACTGTAGCCTTGTGTCCCTTTTGTCCTGATCAGGATTACATTCTACACCACTACTACACCACACGCACAGTAGAATTGCTCCGCTCTGACCCTCTCCCTCCACCTCCTGCCCGTCCAGGATCAGCCAGTGATGACAGCACCCTGAAGGAGTTCCTGCTGTCTCCCTACCTGTGGGTGCTCTCCGTAGGCTACCTGGTCGTATTCGGGGTGAAGACGGCCTGCACGGACTGGGGTCAGCTCTTCCTCATCCAGGACAAGGGACAGTCTACGCTCATGGGTATGGAGGATGGTACCCGACAAAAGAATTACATTTAACTTCACAGCTTTCACACATGCGCCGCAACCCTGAACCTATCTGGACATTACCCGGAGGGGCTGTATGTGAGAACGGGAATGTCCGAATCGGTTGGACCAGACGTTAAACTGACTTTACCCCGCCAGCCCGCTGGTACAAAGTCTGTGTCATGTCCGATTGAGCCCATGTGTGAATAGAGCAGGTCATTGTCCGCAGAACGTTGATGACGTTTCCGTCATGCGTCGTGCTACATACGAGTCGGTAGCCTCGTCCGCCATCTACGGTGTGCTGTAAACAAAAACACTAACGATTTCCGCTCCGTACTTTTTGCGTCATGCCCCGCCTCCTGCACGCCTCTACCCTGGCACCACCCCTCGCCTAAACCAAACAGAGTATTTCCAGTAGGTGAGAACACGTCTGACACGGACAATCTCCTGTTGTGTGCTACATGTGTGAAAGGGCAACTCCGTACAATGTCCGGACCTGATTCTCTGGACATTGTCCAGAGTTGATATGAGAAAGCAGCTTATGTCAACAAATGGTGCTGGTCACTATAATTCAATATCAACTGCTCTGTGTGTCTCCTTATGGATTCGTTTCTGGTACAGGGTAACTACTGTATAATACAATGTGATATGATACAACAAAATACTACTACATTTATTGCCCAAATAGTTTACTTTTATTTCATTTCATTTACACCAAAAATTTTATTTGTCGATTCCACAGTAGAAATTAGTTGTGACATACAAGTTGCAAGTTATTCTGATTTCTTTTGTGGAATCAACAATTGTTTTTTGGGGGCACCTACCCTGTTTGAAATGATTGGCATGCGGCAACAGGAGAGGCTGATGTCAGAAGTGCACTGTTTAAACCACAGCTGTCACTGATTGCAATGTTCTCAGTGGCATTCAACATGATCAGTAAGAGAACAATTATATACAGGTGTCAACATAGCCGAGCCTTCCTTTTTTAAAACTTACTGTGGATGTTGTTTTTTGTTGTTGTTTTTTTTTTATATTGTTGTTATATCTTGTATCCAAGGCATTCAGCACTCTTGAGAATCACCCTTCTTGAAAGCGACTCCCTAAAATCCAGGCATCTTGTGTATAGACCCACCCCATACCTCAACCCTAACCTTAACCTCACTGGACCTCACGCCCCAACTTAAAGGGATAATTCTGATTTTTGGAACCCTCTCCCTATTTCTTACTTACCAGTGATGAGGTTGATTGGTAGAGTCCTTTCTCAGCACATTCCATGCTGTTCCTCATACTAGCTCCAGATATTTATCCACAAACCAACGCAAAGTCAATGGGGTCGAGCTCCTGTCTGTGCAAGCCGACTGAGGCTCAATGAAATCTACTTTGTGTGCACTGTGGTGTAAATTTCAGTGAGCCCCAAGTTAGCTTGTACAGACCGGAGCTCGACCCCATTGACTTTGCATTGGTTTGTGCCTAACTGTACTGTAGCTGGAGCTAGCGTGAGGAACGGCATGGATTGTGGTGAGAAAGGATTCTACCGATCAACATCATCACTGGTAAAAAGAAATAGGGCTGTGGTTCCAAAAAGTCAGAACTATCCCTTTAACCGCCTAGTGGACACACGGTGCATGACGCAATACATGAGATGCCTGTTTTTTGGGGTTTTTTTTTTTTAGCGAATCCCCCTCTTGAGTAAACTGTCTCTTTGTTGACCGTCGGTGTAAATGTTCCTCTCACTCACAGGCAGCTCCTACATGAGTGCCCTGGAGGTCGGAGGCCTGCTGGGCAGTTTAGCAGCAGGATACTTCTCCGACAAGGCCGTGGCTAAAGTGAGTTGAGTCCAAAGAGGAAGGGAGTACACGCGCGATGCTTCAACCCGTTCATGAAGATGATGGCCCCAGGACCCTCGAGAATCGAGGAGGAGAGTGCTTGAGCGCACGGATCGTCTTCGGTTTTCTTTTATTAGGTACAAGAGTGACTGACGTTTCGACGCATCAGCGTCTTCTTCAGAGTGCGCCGAAGGAGACGCCGTTGCTTCAGGGTACACCGAAGAAGACGCCGTTGCTTCAGAGTACACTGAAGAAGACACCGTTGCTTCAGAGTACACTGAAGAAGACGCCGTTGCTTCAGAGTACACAGAAGAAGACGCCGTTGCTTCAGAGTACACTGAAGAAGACGCTGTTACGTCGAAATTTTAGTCACTCTTGTGTCTAATAAAGAAAAACGAAAGATGATCCGTGTGCTCCAGCCTACTCTCCTCGTTGAGTTCACATAGTATTCATATCCATGCTGTTTTAAATGCCAACTGTCATACTGTAAGAAGAAATCATAGTAATTTCAATGATTTAAAAAGAAATGCATATATAAGATAGTCATTACTTTTTGTGTTCTACCCTCATACATCCCTTTTAATGCAGTTTTTAATTATGTTTTGTTGTACAGCAAGGCATTAGAAGCCATGGCAACCCTCGCCATTTCATCCTGATCTGTATGATGGCTGGGATGTTTGTGTCCATGTATCTCTTCAGAGTCACTGTCACTCCAGACAGCCCTACGGTATTTCTAACTCATAATGACAATGAAGTACAACTCATGAATTGGCTCTACCGCATGTCAGAATTTATTGTCGTAATCACCGTTGGATGTTAGTTCTTGTCCAAAGGTCTCTTTTTATGTGCACATCAGGTGTGGATCCTCGGCTTAGGGGCTGCTTTTGGTTTCTCATCTTATGGACCAATAGCATTGTTTGGAGTCATAGCCAATGAGAGTGCTCCATCCAACTACTGTGGGACGTCGCACGCTATCGTTGCCCTGATGGCCAACAGTAAGATTATTTGTCTTAATTTTAGAATGTTGATTATTTGTGCATCAACCGTGATTCAGATGCATCTCTAGCCTGGTCTTTTCAGTGGACACATGCATGCAGAGCCAAACCACTTTGGAGAAGCCATTTCTAGAATTAAAAGGGAATGTCACCCATTTTAAGAATTCACATATATTCTTCCTGTGCCCCATAGAAAATGCGTGGGGCTCTTAACTTTTTGAGGCCATAAAATGTTTATGTGAGCTCTTACACCCAAATGAGGTTTTAGTTGTAGTTCCGACCTTATAGCAGTGCTAGAATATAAACTTAATTTGGGTGTAAGTGCTCACACAAACATTTTATGGCCTCATGAAGTCAAGAGTCCCATTCATTGTCTATGGAGCAGCCCCAGATTTTGTATCCCTGTTACATCAGCAATTAAAGATGGTGGATGGTGGATTTTTCTCTTCCTTGGTATATTGACAGTCCTTAGGCTAAATGAATAACCCTTTTTAATTGGGAAAAGGTTCATCTAGTCTTAACGTAAATTACTATAAGATGTTCATGTGTAGACTAAAGCTATCGTTAATGTGAAGAAAAGTATGAGCGTCTTATAGTAATAACCCTTCTTGGTTTCTCATCAGTTGGTGGCTTCTTGTCCGGTCTGCCGTTCAGCACCATCGCCAAGCACCACGGCTGGGAAATGGCCTTCTGGGTGGCAGAGATCGTCTGCGGCGTAACCACCGTCGGATTCTTCCTTTTGCGTAACGTCAGGACCAAGATGGGCCATGTTTCCAAGAAGTCCGATTGATCGCTCAAACCATGAACTTCTGCTGCCAGGGAGGAAAACTAAATGTGACAATGAGAAACTTGACTGTGGTCTTTCTTTTCTTTTTTTTAATACGTTATTTTTTTTACAGTATCACAGTTTTTTTTTCTGAGATACCAAGTGTGTTAATGAGGCATGGTGCTGCATTCTCTCTCTGACCACGAGGGTCTCTGACAAGGTGCCACACTGCATGAGGTATTTGCAGATTATTTATTTACAGTGCATTCACTCACTCATTCCTATAGGATGTGGGTGAATATACAGCATGCTATGATAATGTGAAGTGGCAGAGAGCAGAACTGGAGAGGACAGTATTTCTCTGTTGGTCTCCGAGAAGTATTGCATGTTTGTATATGTAAAATATTTCACTATGTAATTTTTTTTTTATTTTTATTTTTTAAATGCTCATTGCACAAATGTTGGTAAACTGAATGTTGTTGTTTTAGGCTAATTATATACAGTATATGGTCATTGTAATGCTATAATCATTAGATTCACTTATAAGAGGCACAGGATGCTGATCACTTTTGAAGAAAGCTTTGTGCATGTCCTTTTCCATATGGGGGCAATATTAACTTGAATAAATGAAACTGTTTTATGCATTCTTCAGTCATTTATATATCTCACACTCTCGTCCTGATACATTAGTTAGCTCACAGAGCAATTAAAAGTACAAACTGGAAAGGTTACATACATGAGTGAGTTTATTCTTCCAAGTATTTACAACAACAAAAAAACATTTCATATTTACAACACCCATTAATAACCAGTTCAATACCAGTTGGAACATATCACATGAAAGAATTGTGTCTCAGTCAAAACATTTCATCTGGTCTGGTTAAAAATGGCCGTGTGGAGAAGTTGTCCTGGTGTTTGTCCAGTCTTTCCTGGTTCACGATCCAGGTCCAAAGTTTCCAGCTTTTTCTGCTATCTCTAATGCACTCTTCAGATTCTGATCAAACAGTTCACACCTGAAAGTCAAGAGGACAAAGCAGTTATCAATGATTAGCACTGAAGGGACTATTGGGTGAGCAAGTGTGACAACGTTGGCAGATATTCAAGATGACAGCAGGGCAGGCCGCTATTTGCTACTCCCGAGTGAATTATAGACACACGGAGTTGCGTACATTCCCTTCTTTCTCTGATGTATCTCCATTTTGGATGGATATTCGACATGCTGCAGTTACCTGATGGGCATTTCCAGAGAGTAGAAGGGGTTCTTGAGGGCAAAGTCTGAATAGATCTCGTAAATCTTCCTCAGCAGAGCATCGATACCAGACTGGCGGGGGTCTGCCAGCACGATGAACTTTATACCTTCAAGAAAGGGAATGATGTATCATCAGCGAGACATATTTCAGTTTTAAAAAGAGCAATACTAAGGAACTTGAGTTAAGAAAAGCAGCCAATGGTCCATAGAGGCCCTTGTGTATCAGGAACTCTTTTGGGACAATGTGGAGAGGTGGGCATTGATTTGAAGCGGGGGGCAGGGAGGGATTGGCAAATGAGACTTATGTGGATAAATGAGCTGCTGAACAAAGCAGAGGACTGCAACATCTGGCTTGATGTCCGCCAACACCTAAGCACCTGTTGCTCATAATCACAACCAGCTTTAAGGGGGAGCTTGAGCTCCCCCTAGGATGGCCGTAGCACCCCCGAGAAATGTCTGTAGTTGCTTTAAATGATCATTTTCGGATTGCAGCTGTGGTCTTACTCAAATCAGTCTGTGTCATAGCTACTCGTGTGAAATTATAAATTCAGAGAAGTGTACGCAGTAGGCACACACTGCATACACGGTAAATCCTTCCAACACACTGCATACATGGGAAATCCCTCTCGCACACTGCATACATGGTAAATCCTTCCCACATACTGCATACACAGGATATCCCCCTCATACACTGCATACACGGTACAAAATCTCTTGAGCCGCCACAGCTCATAATGGCCTAAATCGTGTCCATCAACATTTATGTTTGTCCCTGGTCATTCTGGGTTTTTTTTTTTTTTTTTTTATTTCATGGCTCCATCTTGAACGATTACTAAGATTATCTTTGGGGGCAGACACAGAAAAAAGATACAAACAAAACAGATCTGACAAACACAACTTTGAAACGCAGGATGCAAAAAAACTGTTGGTCATCAACAAAAATTTACCACATCTTTACTGCCTCAAATAATTGCAGATTGTATCATCATGATCTTTACACAGGAAATTCTAATGTCCCTCTCAGGACCCTGACACCCCCTCTCAAACTGTGAATCAACACCATTAACATCACTGACCAGTGAGAGTCTGGAAACAGTGTAGTTTGAAGACATCTGTCTCCAGCATCTCGATCCCTGAACTGCCGACTTCAGGGGACAACTGTGAACCAATGGCAAACAACCTGGGAGAGAAACGCAGCAAGAGTGAAGCCAGATCAGTTGGTTTATTGACAAATGATTCTCCACTGTTCAGCTTCGCTGTTTAGATCTTTTTCAGTACAGCTATGAATGGTACTTACGAGTGGAACATTGAAGCCAACATCAGCTTTTCGTTGGAACTCAGACGAGCGCGCCCGAATCGAATGGACACTGGATAATTAGAGGAATCTTTCAAGTATTCGATGACGTCCTTGCCGTCTGCGGTGTGCCTGCCATTCACATCCACTCCATTGATGGACAGCACTGCATGGCCCACTACACAAATACAGTGACAGCAGTGGGTCTCGCATATCAAGCAATATAGACGGTTTAAACTTTACGACATTGACATTCTAAATGGACCCATGTGTATTTCCTGTTGTAATGTTTGCTAATACAGTAGCTGACAGGAAACACTGTTCCCTGGCAACAAAATTCCAGTGAAACCGTCATAAATTGGTAGTAACGTCACATCTGATATATGAATGAAAAACATTTGAGTTGCTAATTAGACAGTACTAAGAGATAGTGAGTTTTGGTATAACACATTTGGCATGGGAGTTTAAATATTACGAAATCGTATCCCATTTGAACACCTTTACGGTTTTGTGCTAGAATAATAACAGAGGACCTGTCAGTGAAGTGAAAAGGGGTAAAACACAATGTATTATAGTAAATGATCACAAGAAAGGCTTGGTGGGGATTCTTCAGCCGTCATGTAAGACTACCAAGAATTACCACTTCTCTGAATGGTGTGTCATTACAAGCTGACCTGCAGGCAACCTCTTTGCTTTTACCTCGGATTCCATCGCGTTGTCCAAACGATACAATAGCCTTTTCATCGTGGATCTTGAGTATCAAATCTAAAGGATAGCTAAATGTTTTCTCTGCCTCTGCTCTTGGAACATAGTTGTCATATTGGTAAATTAATCCTCCAGCCTTATTTACCACATACACACTGAAGATCGCCATTTTTGCACTGTTCCGCCCAGCTGACAGAACTGTCATGTGACTATTATGACTGACAGACTACATGGTAAAAATCGAAGTGCATGCTGTATTTTAGGAGTGTTTGTGTCACATTTCTTGTGTATCTCACAAAACCATTATGCATTACTGTAATATATGACCACGAGCCAAAATAATATAGAAAAAAAAACTACAATACAGAAAAGACTCAATTTCCCAGAAGCAATAATTCCATATCCGTATGTACGGGTTGTCTAAGAGGCTCATGCACGGATCTACTTCCTTTCGCTCCGACATCTTGACGAGGAAACATGGTGAGAATATTTATCAACCGTTTTTGCTGCATTAAACTGTAAAAATGAGAATACTTTTCTGGCCAGTGTGCGGCTCAAAATCCACCGGAAAATCTAGCTTATAGAAATATGTGCTCGGTTTCTCTTCAGTTAGATGAATGGTAAAAAGTGTGTCTTTGGCTAGCCGCTAACGCCAGCTAGCCAGTTTCACCATGCTTCCATGCTACTCAGTCAGTGCTCACGAATGAGTTCACCATCACGTTGACATTAACTAATATGGACTCAGGACAACTTCATAATCCTAGTTTTGAAAAGAAGAAATTGGCCTACCAGCTCAGTGTGCACAAAAACCTTACCCGATCGGCTACTAACACCTTTAAATAACGTTACTGGCAATTACTGCTGGCTAACGTTAGGCCTTCCCACGCCAACAAAACTATGGTTAGCTTGCTAGCCTAGTGCCGACTACTGGCTAGTCTTATTTTGTTAATAGTTATTTGCCAGATTGGTGACGTATGAGATAACATCGGCCCTTTCGTGCAAGTCACCCTGGAGAAATTGCATTAATGTGTCATCCTCTTGTTTCAGCCTCCCAAGCAAGATAAGAAGAAGGACTCAGGGAAGTCCAAAAAGGACAAGGACCCAGTCAACAAGTCTGGAGGCAAAGCCAAGAAGAAGGTATGTTCTCAGCCTGGACATTAACATGCATAAACATAACACATTTGTTTTGTCCGGTCATAGTTGGCATGCCCAATCTATACTATTGTTCAACCACATTAGGATGAGGTTGGGAGAGAATATCATTGGTCAGAAATCAAATGATTGCCAAATTGACTCGACTCGGTGTAGAGCCTTGAAAGTCCTGTCCCAGCTAGTCCTGTCCACGTTTATTTAGTTGCCGTCCTGCAGTTATTCTAATCCAATATCCATTTCTCTTTTGCCCTTTTGAGTAGAAGTGGTCCAAGGGAAAAGTGAGGGATAAGCTCAACAACCTGGTCCTCTTCGACAAAGCAACCTACGACAAGTTGTACAAGGAAGTGCCCAACTACAAGCTCATCACGCCCGCCGTTGTGTCTGAGAGGCTGAAGATCCGAGGCTCTCTGGCCAGGAATGCCCTCCAGGAACTGCTCGGCAAAGGTGAATTTCGGTGTCTTGCCCGTCGCCCCCTAAATGTGGCACGGTTTTAATGCGCAAATTATTTGCATCACAAGTTCGTTCTCCAATCAAGTTTTAATATTCCGAGAACGAGCAGGACAAGGTGTCGGTAGGCTGTGATGGTGTGGTCTAGGATTACGGGTCAGGGTGTGAGGGGCTTGTGGGGTTCCTGGCCCATTGCTTTTCAGTAATGTACCAGTTTAGCCAGGAGAGACTAAGTGACTGGATGAATGGCGATTTTATTTTTGGAAATGTTAAGTATTTTTGGTGACGAAATAATGTAAATATTTATTTAGGAATTTGAACAACAATACTCATTTTCGCAATGGATGAATGACGATATATATTTTGGAAATTAAAATGCAAAAGTCTTTTGACAAGTAAATTTGAATCATGCAGTTACCCCCATGGGTAATGAAGACTGAAGAGATTCCTCCTCAATCACATGTAAACATTGAGGTAGCCACTTGGAAATGGGGGGGGAATTTGTAAAGGCATCTTTATTTAGCTGCTTATTTAATTAGTCTTGTCCGCTGGTGTGATATTGTACTAACTGAGCCAGCATTGGCTGCAAAAATGAAACTACAGATCGTGTTTTGCATGTGGACGCACGCTTGTATGCATCTCCAAAGAAGTTGCTCGCTTCTCACCCACGCCGTCCCTCGTCGGTAGCGGCGTCCAAACCGTTGCTCCTTGATAACTCTTGATATTGCTGTCGGACCACCACTACTTTTGCCCGTGGTCGCCTTTAGTGTTAAATTTGTGATTAACGGTTTAGTGTTTCCAATAATATGAACTTTTGCTGCACAGTGCTAGGCAGACGATAGCTAGCTGGCGAGGTTGTACATGCACGCATGGCGGACACGAACTGTCAAATCGGAAACGCCTTTTGGTAATTGGTGGCATTCTGCTATCTACAAACATCCGAGTTGACAGTTCATGTCTACCGTGTGTGTACGTGGGGTGTGACATCACCAGCCTGCAGGAAGACAAAGAAGCAGCTTCACATTAACATGAATAATAAAAACCTCTGGCATACTGAGGCAGAGATGGGGAATGATGAAATTGAATGGTATACGTCTCATCTTGGTCAGTGTTGTGCATGTGTTGGACATCAGATGGTAAAACTACCTGCTAACCTCACAAGATATCCTCCACATTACCTGAGTTTCTGACCTTACCCAAACGTGGCCTTGCTTGACCTTTTTTTTTTTTTTAAATATATATATATATAAACATGCCGATGTATTGGATAAAAGTTGCATTCTTGAACCCTCATTCTTAAAAGTGCAACACTTTTTAAAAAGTTTAGATTGCTGGTACATCCAAGCGTCAGCTGACTGGCACCACTGAATACAAACTGAGGAATCAATGAGTATTTACAGTAGATTAACTCAACAAGTTGCCTCAACTGTCTTATTTTTTCATTCTACAGCTGTCTAAAAGTGTGTATACAGTGTGTGTGTGTATATATACAGTGTGTGTGTGTATATACACACAGGCAAAGGAATGGACATTTCCCCCTATCTAGACCTGTCATTTTGACTGCAATTATTTAAAATCTTCTGGTATAACATAAGTCCGTGATGGAAAGTCAGGATAGATGTTTCCTTTGTCCTACTCGGTGATGGACTTAGACGACCTTGGAACAGATCACTGCTGTGATTTTATTTTTTTACAATTATACACTGTAATCAAAGTGGCTTTTCCTCATCAAATTCAAAGCCGAGCTTATATTTCATTCAGTGTTTGCATTGTGAGAGACCGTTTGCTCAGCAGAATAGCTGGTAGATTAGCTTGTTAAGAGTGATGCATCAGGAATGAGGCCCGTTTCCCTCCGCTGGGCAGTGTATTTAGTCAGTATAACTTGCAGGAGTTGATGACACTGATGCTTTTATGAATATATTGAATATAGTATTAATTGGGGCTTGGAAATGGGACCTGCCTCATATGGAAGCAGGCTTAAATTAATTAAAAATTAACAATAAATTTAACTGTTGACTTAGTGTAAGATTGTTTTTAATCTGTGGGAGCTTTGGATTGGTTAAAATAAAAAGTCTGAAAATCATCTCAAATTAACTTTGGGAATGTGATGTCCCTGTCTCCTATATTAACTGATGGGGAAACCGTACCCCCAGCTGTTAAGAGAATTCTTCCTCGCTGAACGATTTGATCATCACTTGCCTTGAATCAGTTTTCTCTGGCTAACCAGCCATTAAGGACAATTGTTGGTGTGCATGCGCATATTTTCAGTGATAGACAATTCAATGTGAGGTCTTTCTTGTATGACTTGTTGGTAATGTCATGAAATAACTGTGTTGGGAGGCTGTGTAGTGCGAATTGACCTATACTGGATAAGAGGGACCATGCAAAACGGACCGAATGAATGTTCTGAGTTCTGTGTTCCGAGTGTAAATTAAGTCAAAAGAGGATATGTAGAATAAGCTAACGTGACGCTCGTTTTTATTTTCCTCAGGCATGATCAAACTGGTGTCGAAACACAGAGCCCAGCTCATCTACACGCGCAACACCAAGGGTGGAGATGAGGAGGTGGCAGCAGAGAAGGCGTGAATGGGTACGAAGATCCTTGGGTGTTAAAAAAAATAAAAATAAAAAATCCACCCTAAAAACAGAATTTACATTGTGCTATTTCAGTGATCTTGGGACAGTTTCCGCAATATCCGTCAACACGGACAACAGTCTCTCCGTAAGCTGGAAATTACCACCATGGGTACTGTCATATGTTCCTGGGAGTTGTTCCACTATTCGCTGTCTATGGAGCCGCTCCAGGATTAGTCTCTCGATGACATAAACAGTTTTCTCCTGGTTTTCAGCTTAAGGAGAGACTTGTTTGTGTTCACAAATTTCTGAATCAGAGCTTTATAGTATTATAGAAATAACATGTGAATTCAATGTTTTTGGTGGGTTTTCCCCTTTTTTTTTAAAAAAAAATTCAATATAGAAACATTTGAACGGTTGCACTCGTTCGTAACCTAATATTTCTGCCCTTCTCTCTTCCAGGTTCTTCTGTTTTCTTCCTTGTGATGAGCTCTTTGTAATGAAAAGGTGAATAAAAAAACTGTAAAGACAAAGATGACATGTTATGGGTTATTTTTTTCAGCATGCATACAAGGTTCATTATGCCCTCAGTTGGATCACCTAGCATTATTAGTAAAAATGTGGTATCTCTTTCAGCTAATGAAATGACAGCACCCTGAGCTTTTGGACTAATTGTGGAAATCATGAGTGATAGTTTCTTAATGATCATGTTAAGGTGGGGCACCACAGGTAAAAAGTGTTTTTGACTGGGTAGGTCGATTTTAAATTTAATTTTTTTTTTAAAATTGAGAGAGATTTTATTCGGCGATGATCAAAAGTAGCCGTAAATGGGTAATTTGGACATTTTCGTACCAGCTGCCTCGTGTAAAACAAAACTGCTGAAAAAATCGTATCGGCCATTTTCTCAAAATTACATACTCCCATTACAATACCCCATCCCCCCTATATGTGTTGCAGTAAATGTGGGGAAAATTGTGATTTTTGAATGTTTCCCGCGGTATCTTTAATATAAATCTAACCATAACCTCTGGAGATGTCACGCCCAAGCCCTATCCTAAACGGGGATCACTCGCTGAAATTCAGTGAACACTTGGTATCCTAATTTGTTGAAATTATTCATCCGAAACTAAATGCGCACTCGCCATGCCATGGACACACACACGGGAGGTAATTAAGAGGATCCTGGCATGGGTGTGGCATGTTTCCCTCACATTTACCGACCTGAATGAGCAGAATCAGTTTTCCCACATATACACCGTGTTCCAAATTATTATGCAAATGATATTTTTCTCAGATTTTCCTAAATAGACGATGCAAATGACAGTCAGCATAATTTAAGTCATCAACCATTAGTTTAATGAATTTGAATGTTATTGAACAAACCTCCCAATGATAACTATTTTTTTTAAATAAAAAACTTAAAATGCACTGTTCCTGTTATAACATTTTATAGGTTAAGAACTGAAAATGCTCATTCTTTGAATTTGCAGCATTAGGAGGTCATATTTACTGAAATCAAAAGCTATTTCAATCGATAACATCTTAACAGGTCAAGTTACATTTTAACATAGGAACC
>OMKL01115597.1:2043-13446 GCA_900302295.1 Parasudis fraserbrunneri
CACGACAGAAAAACACAACAATAGCATATTTCAGGGGGTGATGTTTTCAGGTCAGGTTTTTGGGGTAAATTGTACTTAAAACTATTGAAAAAAACAACTTGCATAGAATAGAACAGAGTAATTGCCCTGCATTGCCCTAATCCAACCCGAAACAACATCAAAAAGGTTACCTTAGACACAGAGAGAGAGGAAAAGAGAAAAAGAGAGAAGAGAGAGAGAGAGAGAGAGAGAGAGAGGGTGGGGGTTGATTATAGGAGAAAGTATATTGGAGTGGATGCATTTGCTTGATTTACAATTGTTGTCTAAACCAGTGGTTCTTAAAATGTTTAACCCACGATGACCCACATTTAAAAACAAAAAACAAAACAAAAAAACTCATTTTGGGGACTTGGCTCAGTAAAACACACGGGTGCTTTTGTAATTCGGAAATCCAAAATTAACATAGTCTACAATCCATTTTGGCTCTGAGTCTTATGATGACATAACAACTTCTAAAAACTATACCTTTAAATGACTTTGGCACATTACAACCTATCTCAACTATTCACTTTCACTATAAACTGTACAATGATTTTTTCCCCCCTCTATTTATCCTACGATTCATTAAAAGGAAATCTCATGTCGGCCAGTATCTTGATGCGGAGAGCCCAAAGACGTATGAAAAACTGGTCATAAAAGGTTGACTTGACACTTTGAATTTTAGTCAGCCCTTGCACTGAGGAATGCCAATAATGTTAAAGGAACACTCCAACATTTTGTGAAATACCATTATTTGCCATCTACCCCAGAGTCAAACAAGAAGATTGACATCAGTATAATTTCTGTGTTTCCAGTAACCCAGAGAGAGGTCCAGGTGCATGTTAGCCTAGCTTAGCACAAGGACTGGAAGCAGTAGGGAGCAGCTAGCCTAGCTCCATCAAAAGCGAAGAAATACAACTTCCAACAACTCCAAAACTGACGCACAGAGATTAATCTGATATTAATCTTCTCAACTGAATCTGGGAAAGGTGGCAAATAAGTGTATTTCCCAAAATGTTGGGGGTGTTCCTTTAACTAGACATTTTTAGCTGGAGGATAAAATACATACTGTGACAGGATGCCGGGTAAAGAAAAACAACTTAAAAATGCCAAGGTATCACTTAAATTGTGACAGACATTATGCTGTGCATATCGTATATCACAACATATCGTTTTTGAGGGGGTAATCCATTAACAGGACAACAACACCATCATTATGACATGAATTGTGTATCATACTGGCCTTGGTAGCAGGTCGACATCTCAGACCACTGCTTGACATCTTTTTCCACTATCTATATATTTATCAAACATGTTGTGGCGATTCACCTGTGAATTTGGCCAGATACACATGAGAATATACCTGTATACAGTAGGTCCTATGGTATTGTCCCTATGGTATGTCTATACCATAGGCTGCAGTTCTATGACAAGAGAAATTAAAGTGAATGAAATACAGAAAGAATACATGTTCAAGTATAGGTAAATAGATGCTGCAACAGAAAATAATGTGCAAAATAAAACAATAATGATGCTGTTATGCAGACACCAAGTCTACACAAGAATGTCATGTTATTCAGAAATGGTAAATACTAGAGCTGGTTTACTGTAGAAATAAATGGTCTGACTCGACACTGTAAGGGGGCAATTTGATTTATGAATAACGGGGCATTTCAGTCCATCCAAAGGCACTCTAGTTGTTGAGATTTTGGAAGCCGCAGTCGTTTGTATTAGAAGTGCTTGCGAAACTCATTGGGGCTGAAACTGTTTATTTTAAAGGTCACATGCATCTTTCACAAAACAATTCACTCTACAGAAGGATTACTTTTTTTTTCTCTCAGATAAATGTTCTTCAGGCAATCCTTGTTCTTCAGATGTTGCTTCCAACATATCAACAGCTAAAACCTTGAGGCAAGTGCTTTTTGGATGGATTTAAAGCATTCCTAATTCACGATAAATCAGATCAGTTTCTTAACCCTCTCAGTTGTACGATCTCAGATGTGAGATAGAATTTTGACTGAAACTGAAAGTTCAAATGATGATGTAACAATGGCTTCTGGTCATTGAAACCTAAAAAAAAAACCTGACATCTGAAAGCCTGAACAAACCTTTCAATGACACAGGACAGGATGGGCTTTCAGGACAAGTAGCCTACACAACAACAATGTAAAGCACGGGATAAGACAACACATGATGTTAATTCCATTATTTGACATATGTAGCTGATGACATAAAACATTAGAATTCCAGTTGTATGCTTAATCCCACACTATGTGTATTTTTTCCTTCTCATTTCTCATTGATTTAACCCTTTCAGGTGTGATTAGTTCATTAGTCATTAGTTCATTAGTTCTCAAAATTCTAATCAAACCTGTACGATCATACACCTGAAAGAGTTAAGATATGTGTATTTAAAAAAATAAAAAATAAAGTCCCCCAAAATGGGTAGTAGTCTAGTAGCTGTGCCATACAGTCAAAATATCTAACAATATCTGACAGGAAAATACAATGTAAATACAATCTTAAAGACACTTGGGCAACATTTTGAAGCAATGGAGATGGGAAATGTTGCTTTCAGCAGGTATTGGGACAAACTGATCTGGATAAAATGATGAAAAAAAAAGTCACGTTGGCAAATTTGTTCATCAAACTTACTTCAAAATGTTGACTGTATCATGGCCTTATTAAGGCCTTTTTCGATTATCATGAAGTCTAAATTGAAGATAATGCAGTGTAATAAAGCCTCATCAACTTTGAAATAGCATAGTAAATAAATAGTAATTGAGATAAAACTAGAGTTTGCATTGGTATGATACAAAATTATTGCATAATTACATTATACAATAGTATGGCTTATTCTTTCCTTATTCAAATCTGTGTTTTTTGTGTAGTGATTCCATAGTCAGTCCATGTTTAATGACAAAAACTTAAACACTTTTTTTAACAGCTGAATATTGATAGATTTCAGGGGCAACTGCCTCGCAGTGGAAACTTTCATGAGCGATTTTTTATACTATGTTGGCAAAGTAATTTCTTCTGTATTATTTGTGTCGATGGCAAAACCTCCACCTTTTGAATATCATGCAAAATCTTGTACTTCTAATCTGTAAATGATGTTTACCGTTTACACAAAACATATCATTACGAAGCCAAACTTTTGAAGAAAGATCAGTGCTCAAATTCTGAAAAGTTGCAATTTGGGAGATACAAGGGTAGGATAGTGACACTATAAGTCTCCACAAAGTTTGATCAAGTTACTCTGTTAAAAAAATGTGCTACACAGATAGTCTATTGTTTCTACAATTATTCTAACCTGAGGAAAAGGCCAACCAACAAGCCCTATATGCCTAGAACTACAGTATGTGTGGCTGAGATACGGAGCTGGCATCCATAGAGAGGGGGCTGGAGAGAGCTCTCTCTGTCCCCAGGACAGCACGTCGAGCCTGGGCAGCGTAGCAGGCAGACTCCCATCTGCCTTCCACCACCACCAGCGTCACCACCGAGGTCATCAATAACACAATGTGGCGTCCTCTTCCCCTCCTCTCCCGGCATTGTGAAAGCGGACATACTTTCCTCTGTCAGACGTGCCCTGCCTATGTCCCACCTCCACATCGTGCCCCCCCCTCCAATCCCCTGCCGTCTTGGGCCCTTCCTGTCCAATCCCCTTCCTTCCTGGGCCCTCCCAACCAATCGGGAAGCTCACGGCGCTAGGAATAGATAGTGATGACCTCGCGACCTCCTCCGCGGACCAACAGTACGCGGTCCAGGCCGTCCATCAGAACCTCCAGGAACTCCATGTCTGAGAGACAGAGGTTAAAGGCACAATCTGTAATTGCAGAATTACGTTTTTGTTGAAAACCGCCGCCCCACTCCACTATCGGCTTTGTTTACAGTCTTATTGGATTGAAGATATTTTTTTTTTCAGTCTGAAACAGCCTTTAATCCAAGTGCTGACAGCATCAATTGTAATGTTTGTAAGGTTGGCACAATACTACGACTTAGGATGGGGTGAGAACATTCTAGAAAGCCTAATTTTCATCTAAACGTCAAGATCTTAAGTACATAATCTAAGATATATGTAATACATACATATGATACATATATGATATATATATGTATATGTACTGTAGCTTTAAGAGACAAATTCTATTGTCCAGTAGGGATTAAAAAAGGCACCAGCAGGGGGCCAATGTCACTGGGTTACATGCACTGCTGTTGGGAAGGTTCTCTCTTGTTCAGCCCAACGCCATGATTTAAAATGATAAAGAAGCTACATCTTCACATGAAGAAGTGACATAGCGCAGGTTTAAGAAAGGCACCAGAGGAGGAAGAGAATTGTCCCCCCAAGCTACTGAAGCTTCTATAGCAGATGAGTACGCTCCGTGTGATTCAAAACATATTGACACGAGTGTTCCCGGCGCCAGAGAAGAGATGCTCCCCCGGGGCGAATCCCCCACGAAAACATACAGGTCTACCGCGCAGACCGTTTAATATATATCGATCGGTCGATCGAAGAAAAGGATACAGTTCTCGTCTCCTCCCTTGTTTTTCGGTGGTCCTGGCATGTTGAGTAAGACCAGCTGCGACGTCTTGGATTTATTGACCACCGCGTCGTTCAGCTTCACCGCCGTGTGCATCCTCCGTACGTTTGACTGGTTGCTACGGAAATCAGACACGTAAACAGGAAGCAAAAGTCACGGATGACGTCCAAAAACGAGGCTGAGCCAGAACCCTTCATAGAAGGGGTTTGATCGTGTCGCACTACGTGTTTTGGAAAGCGTTTCAGTTACTTAACAAAGGGTTGAAGCATATGAATGGAATGGAATGTAAAATGAATGGCTGTGAAAATTTTATATTCCTCCATTGCATCATGAAGGCTTGTGCATACTGCATGAATCGGTGGTTAAGACCTTGACCTCAGGGGCCGCATGTACCCCTTGCTGGCCGAGGATCAAATCCAGGCAGAAACTATTCTCCTGTGTCTCCTCTACTCTATCTCCCTACCGACCTTCCTACTGTCTCAATAAAGAAAGAAATACTAAGGGGTGGACTGCCCACTCTCCTTTAAAAAGAAAAATATATAAAATGAAATCACTCTGCTACATTTTAGGAAATGTGTGTGAAGTTTTCATCTTGGTATGCAGGGAGGGAAGATTCATAGTGAACACAACTCTCAGCTCATGCCAGCCTGTTCAGAATCAGAACCAGCTTTGTTTGCCAAGTATGACAGAATTTGACTTCGGCTCGACATCTCTGCATGTAATTACACAAAAAAGAAGGAAAAAGAGCAACAACAAAAGAAATTGTTTTGGCTGTTTTGTCAGTGGCAAAACTATGAATTCTGATGATGAGCATTCTCTGGTTCACTCTACCTTGTCAATGTGTACTCACTCCAAATTTTCAAGACCACTGAACTAAAACGTTTCCAAAACGAAACCCTTACAAATCTACAGGTGTCATGAGGCCTTAGTAACAATGCGGGCAGGACTGTGGAACAAACAAAGCAACCACAGAAAACTGCAACATCCAAACTCAGTCTACATAATGTCTCTGGGGTAAACAAGACCTTTCTGAGAATGAGACATTCTTTTATTTCTTACCATGCTGTACTGTGACAACAAAGACACTTTCCCCACGGGGACAATAAAGTTCTTCTTATCTTATTATATTATATATCTGAAGAAAGATCATAATATATAACAGAATAAAATGAAAATGATTTGCAATGAATAATCATTCAAAAGCCACTATTGAGAACACTATGCTGTGAGTAAAGAAACACACGATTTAAGCTTTCATCTCCAAGCAACGATGAAAGAGGCATGTTTTTCACACAAGCCGTGTGCATCCTGAAATCAAACAGGCACCTAGTGAAAGTCTATTTGTGAATGGGGCTGAGGTAAGGAAGCAGCATGCAGGCAACGTGCTAGCGATCTTATGGAAAGTGAATTGATGAGAGTGATGTCATGCTTAATGCCAGAACAGAGAAGGGAAGTGATGTCATGCTTAATGCCAGAACAGAGGAGGGACGTGACAAGTGCAACAAATACGCACACAAACACACACACAAACACATTGCATGGCACATGCAAACTAAAAAGGTGAAGGGAAACATTAACTTACAGGTTCTCCCATTCTCTGGAGAGGGGGGAAAAATATCACACGTATGATAAAACAAATGTTTGGCAGTAAACAACCAGTAATGTGAGAAATCAACGATGAAATTGGCAACAGAACAACACCCATTGTACTGGGTCATGACGATGTAGGCCCTGAAGTATTGATATATGAAGTCAACAATACAACTATCATGACTACAGCTAGTACAACAAATCTAACTTTCACATGAAGTAGTTCTACTCACGGTTTCATATTAAACAGGTCCTTGACTCCCATGTTAGCCTCTCTGTTCTTTGTCCTCTCATTGATCAGTTTGTCCTTAGTCCAGGTCATGTGGACACGGTCCGGAGCGGCGGCGGGCGTGGCCTTGTCATTCTTCGCGGAATGAGACGCCGTGTTCCTGTCGTGGATCAGCTGGGCCTATCAGAGGACACGGAACAGGTGTGTCATCGCAGGTCAAAAGGCCGATGGTATTTTCCCGGGTTCCGTTGAGGTTTAGGGTTCATTTGCACTGGGCTACACGGACGGTTGTTTGGATTTGTTTAAAAGCAGGCGCATGAAAGGCATGAGCCGGATAAACTGTTCTGAGGAGACGGCAAAGAGCGCGAATGAAAACAAACAACATATGCTTTTATGGGTCAGCAGTTATCTGGTGTTAAAACAGGCCACCAAATGTATCTAGGTTATCGACTCGAATAAGTCTGCTGGCCGAGTCACATATGCACGTATTTTTTCCCCCCCCCGTCTCTCTCGTCTCTCTCAAAGCCACACCAAACTGTGCCGTTGACATTCATCAACTTGCTCTCTCGCTCAAACTTGACACCGGGTGTGTCCATGCCTTTACTCTTCGCACCATTCAAACACAACATTTGCCATGTCAAATTAGCCTGATAGTTCTTTATTTTAATGTAGCATCAGGCTACATTATGGCTTCTTGCTCGTAAACACTAGACTACGATTTACCTTTACCAATTTACCTTTACAGCCCTTGAACTGATTGACCTGAAAGTGAACTGACCTCTTTCGACTGACAGACAAAATACTGTTTGACAGAATTAACGGCACGTTCCATTTACCTCGGAAGTCAGAAGTCAGAGCCGGGAATGACGTCAAACCCGAGGTGTGAAGTCGGGGGGTTGCGCCGAGATTCCGAGACGGAAATCCGACTTCAGGGGGCATCCCGGTTGAAATTTCCGAGTGGGAACTCGGAAGCTTTGACTTCCCGGTACAAATGGAACGCAGCATTAAAGTCAAACAGCACTGGAGTTAAAGCCCCAATACAGAAATCTTTTTGGGAATAATCATATGCATTCTTGTAGAGTTTGAATTGCAGATGGAAAACTGCCTTTTTGGAAGTTTCTTAACCTATTAAAAAACTGAATATAGGTCTGTTTACAAACATTACCAATGTAAACAAACCTTTTATAGCTGTACAATACAGCAAATACAATTAAAAACTCATAATTACAGTACCCGTTGTCTAGCTATTCAGTCAACTAGAGAATGAAAATACATCTCCTATTTTTTCCTCTTTTTTAATTTTTAATTTTATTTGGAATCCGGATTGAGGCTTTAAACAATGAGGGATACTGTCTGCATATCTGAAATCAGGTGCCTGACCGAAGGCCTGGAACACAATGAAGCCAGAACCCTACGGCTGCTGATAAAATAATTTCATTTGACAGTTTTAATCCGAGAGTTAGATCTTTTTTCAGATCGTATCCTTTTGAAAACCCACTTCAGTGGCAGTTTTGGAATGCGTTGTGTTCTTGGTTTATTGCATTTGAACATCATCGTCAAAATGGAACGAAAGCAAAATAATCTGTGAGCAGGATTTCAGATGAAAAACGTAAATGATGTAGATAGGTCTTTAGTGGGTTATAGGGTGGTGGTAGGCGAGGGGATAGGAGGCGCAGGGGGAGAGTGGACAGGATGGGATAGTGGGATCTATCGTGCTCACTAACTCCTACAAAAGCTCCTGCCATAGAATCAAAATGGATAGAGTGGACACCTCCTGATGAATCACGGTGCCACGAACCACGAATCAAGGTCGTCATCATGGAAATCAGCTTTGTTTCATGCCTGGATAGTGTGCGACTCTCAAAAGGTGCCTCTCAAGCCAAGTACACATTCGCACGAGTCGGGTATCACCATAAAAAAAGTTGTTTTTTTTCTCTAACCGAGCATTTGCTCAAACTATCACGATTGGAGGGAAGACCTTCATAATTTAGGAACACAAAGAAAAAACGACTGGCATGGATTTTCATTTTCTATCTTTTAGGTGGAAGTGCCCTATTTGAGACCATTCATAATTTTTAGTCTTGGCCAAGCTGAACACTCCGTCTCTGTATCTATCCCATGATTCATTGCACTACATACACAGCGGATGCAGTTTATTCCTGTGTGTGGCGTTATGACTAATGCAACCTGTTTGGAGCCGTTTTTCCCTCCCTCGTCTCCTGGACTGTGTCACTCTTTCCGAGGTAACATTATCAAATGTCTCAAGGTCGCTATCTGAAGTGTAACAAAAAAGGAAAGATGCCCACACAGATGGTTTATCAAGGCTGCAACTAAAAGTGATATCTGTCGGTCAACATAAATGTTCATCAAACAGTGTGTTTTCCTTTTTTTCCCCCTTTTTTTTTTTATTGTCCTACCATTTATATCATGCGCCTGGTTGAGATCTGTACACTACTTCCGTTGATGCCGTCTTAATGAACCAACCAAATGGCCATTCAAGAAAGTTGATTTTGAAAAGAAATGTCCATTCTATCCATTCTAATTCTATGGGTGCCTTTTTAGAAGGACACCAGCGAGGGGATACTAGGTAGAAGGGAAAACAGTGAACTATCCCTTTTATGCAGCTGGAATAGAAGGGAGACGATGTATGATGAAGGAAGGGAGGGGATGTACGGATGGATGGATGACTGGATGGATGGCTGGATGGATGGATGGAGGGCAGACATCATGGTCGGTAGTGATGAGATGACTTATTACCATGGCTACCTCATCTATGATAATCCTGGGAACTTGGAGCATGTTCGGGGAAGGGGATTCGCCGACTGAAGTCCGCTTCCTCTTTATCGAGCCGCGCGATTCATCCGTGATGCTCTGAATCTGAGCCGTTGTCCAATCACAATGCAAGCAGGAAGTCAGGGGGGAAGGGTTCAAAGGTCAACAACAACAGAACGGACCAACAGAAGGCCATCGATCACAGAAAAGAGGTATGTTATCTTTCTCAAAATTCTGTGTGAGAAGTCCCTGTGTGATATTCAAGTGGTGGAAATCTTACGAGTGCACAAGCCTTTGCAGCAGATTTCTGTGTGGGTAGGCACACACTTTTAATGGTTGATGCTAGATCACACAGGGTCATCTGCGTTTTATTGGGGGTCGTCAGTTTTTGGCCAAGCTGCAACTCGTCAACAATTTTCACCTTAAAAGTTGTTTATACACCTATCCCTATCCCTAACCTATCCCTAACCTTAACCTATCCCTAACCCTAACCTATCCCTAACCCTCACCCTAACCCTAACCTATCCCTAACCCTAACCTATCCCTATCCCTAACCTAAAATGATTATATCTCAATAATTTTTGTCCAATGACTCTCCAAGCTAACCCTTACGAAAAAAATATCATGGTACAGTATCTTGATGGTAATTTCAGTTTAACATGGCACCGGCCAATGTATAAATTATTTACCATGGTACCACTTTTGCACTTAAATAATACCATGGTATAATCCAATTTAAACCATGATACAGATGATATTTCCATAATTATTTTGGTCAATACCATCACGGTAATGACCAAAAAGGAATGGAAATACCATGATACTTTTTTGGAAATACCATGATACCTTTTTTGGGAAATACCACAATACTTTTTCAAAAGGGAGGAATCTATACTGGTCAGTAAAATCAACGGAAGGGAGTAGTCGGTAAGTTTAGTACTCGGGTAAGTTTAGAACACTGGTGCCAGCAATGGAACAAGTGGGATCTGTGCCTCCTGATTCTACGGTGCATGCGAGTGTTACCTCTCTCTCCCTCTCCGTGTGGGACAGCTGCATCTGATTCTATGGTGTGTATGTGGGTGTTACCTCTCTCTCCCTCTGTTTCTATGGTGTGTATATGGGTGTTACCTCTCTCTCCCTCTGTTTCTATGGTGTGTATATGGGTGTTACCTCTCTCTCCCTCTCCGTGCGGGACAGCAGCATCTGATTCTATGGTGTGTATGTGGGTGTTACCTCTCTCTCCCTCTCCGTGCGGGACAGCAGCATCTGATTCTATGGTGTGTATGTGGGTGTTACCTCTCTCTCCCTCTCCGTGCGGGACAGCAGCATCTGATTCTATGGTGTGTATGTGGGTGTTACCTCTCTCTCCCTCTCCGTGCGGGACAGCAGCATCTGATTCTATGGTGTGTATGTGGGTGTTACCTCTCTCTCCCTCTCCGTGCGGGACAGCAGCATCTGATTCTATGGTGTGTATGTGGGTGTTACCTCTCTCTCCCTCTCCGTGCGGGACAGCTGCATCTGCTTCAGCATCTGAGACCTCTGCTCCATCACCAGGGTCTTCTCGTAGGTGAAGGCTGAGATGTCACTCTCGTGCTAGAGAGAGAGAGAGAGAGAGAGAGAGAGAGCAAGAGGGACACAAAGAGAGAGAGGGGTGAGATTAAGTTACAAAGAATTTATTTTAAAATACCTCTTCTGAACTTCTTAAAAATCTTGGCCCTGACAAATTATTACAATTTGTACATTAAAGTATATTTCTAAAACGCCTAAAACTGAAATTGAAAGTGGTAAATAAAAACAAAACTAAAACTAGCAAACACACTCTGAAACTAGACTGGTGTGACTAGTGAAAACTAAAACGAGTGAAAACTAAAACTGAACTGAAACTGAAAACCCAAATTAAGTGAATGAATCGCTGTCTGCGATTAGTCAGACATCCAGCCAACTGCTCTGGTAGATGGAAACACGCAAACAGCTCACCACCTCCACCTCTGTGTCCAGCCTACTGTACTCACCATCTCCACCATCTCCACCTCTGCGTCCAGCCTACTGTACTCACCATCTCCACCACCTCCACCTCTGCGTCCAGCCTCAGGTGGTAGAGGAACATCTGGAGATCTTTCTTCATCTGGATGCTGTTGTCGTCCATCTGGGCCACGGTGAAGATACGCATCTTACACTTCCTCCATACCTGGAGAGAGAGAGAGAGGGAGAGGGAGAGAGAGGGAGAGAGGGGGAGGGGGAGAGAGAGAGACA
>OMKL01116321.1:2934-14068 GCA_900302295.1 Parasudis fraserbrunneri
GACAGCATCACCATCATCATCATCATCATCATCATCATCATCATCATCGTCATCATCGAACGGTGCCCTGTACGTGCTGCGCTCCCAACTTAGCCTACAGACTCTCTTTGCCTTAACACTTGGCAGTAATGCCAATTGGCAAGAAAGCGCAAACGGTTTAGAGGTAAGCTACTGCAGTGTGGCAGACGTTTAGAACAATGTAACCAATGTTTTTTCTACACCTTGGTTACAGAGGGTCACTGTGGCAGCCAGCCACCCTATATTTACCTTGTCAAGAAAAGCCACAGAGCTACATTGATTCTTGGTGAGTGTGTTCCTGCTCAGCTATTGACAGAAATGACCCTTTTCAGCTCTTCTGTTTCTATAGATCTAAGAACCCTCACTGCCATCATCATCATCATCATCAGCATCACGACCATCATCGTTATCTCTGAGTCTAAGACAACGGTGTTGATGTGTCGCAACCACCATGTGAAATGATGCGAGAAACTGTTCTACCCATATCGCCCCAGCCCAAACAGTAAACTAGTATTCGAGTAAACTCTTTTCCGTTCCTGATATTTTCAGAGTATCGTTTCTCACCTCTGAGTGGAGCTCTGCGTACTCGTCCACCAGGGCATCTCCCAGCGCTGTGCGGATCTCCGGTAGCTCTGACCCGGGTACGAGCTCTGCTATCAGGCCCCACACAGACTGCACCTCCATGAGGAAACTGTGGGAACGGTGCTCTGGTAAATGGGAGGAAAACAGTGTTATGGTGGTTAAGTCAAGCTGTCGGTAAGAAGCAGGGTTGGTGTCAATTCACTTTTAAGTCTATCAATTCAGGACAGGAAGTAGATTTTCTTGAACGATTCAACAGCTGATGGAGCAGTTGAGGCACTTGTAATTTTATTATTTCAGATTTTAGGCCTAGGCAGAGCCTAGTTTCACAACCTTTAAGGTTCCCACTTTTTTGGTATGATTTACAGCAGGATATTAAATTAAGTCATTACTCATCAACCACGTAGGCTCCCTTTCACCAGCATGTAGGCCTAACTCACAAGCTGCCAAAAAATAGTTTTAGAACATACAAAATAGCGAGTGAACACAAACTGGCTGCCAGCTACCAACGTGGCCAGAAGAGTTTTGACAAAATGACAGGTAAAGTTACCAGACTCAAGCCTTAGACTCACGAGAATAATATAGAGCAAATGAGTTTGTCTGTCCATTGCCAGCTGAAAATTAATGCTGAAGCAATTTAGCTCGAACTGTAATAGGCATTGCATTTAAACATAGCGAACGTTTGACAAGAAAGCGTTCATAGTAGGCTGCGTCACATAACTGACCGATAAACTGATGCTGAAAGGTTCAATTGTTATTTACACTGTTCAGAGTAAGGACACATTTTGTGTTTGTTTTGTGACAGAAAAAGTAGACGCACCTTGTCGTTGCTTCCGTGTATCCAATGTAAACATTCTGGTCGCCAAGGCGTAAATATCGCGAGACATGACTGAACCGTCCCACTAATGATGATAATCTATTTCTAAGGATTGTAAAACTTTAAAAGTGGATGAGACTCCATCAGGTCGGTGTGACATGACTTATCACATATTAAAACGGAAAAGGAGGTTAAATCAAACAAGATTCGATTATTTTCTAAATCGAATAAATAGTCGGATGTTTAGGCTATAAATGATTGAAATCATTTCCAAACACACCTTCAACAGCCTATTGTTCAGGATTTTAGAAAATATTGATTTCTTTGGGTGGAATCAATCCGAATAAGCTACATATTGTATCGACAATTGTCTATTCTAACAATGAAGACCAGATAATAAGGTGTATCTTATTATTATTATTGTTATCATTATTATTATTATTATTATTATTATTATACCTCTTGCCTACGAGGCTATTTCAACTTGAAGACGGCATAAGCACCGCAGGGGATGGACTAAGGCTCAGACAGGCAGTCACATGTAAATTGAAACACGACCCCCACCGAGGCATAATAACTTTCCCTCTGTGTGGAAGTTTGTGTGCAGAGTCTGTCTGTGGGAATAGTACGCAGCTCCTGAAGGCTACAGTGAAATGTGTTTTCAAGGAACGCCAAGGATTTTACGATCTGGAACAATGTAACAAAGAAAAGAAAAAAACATTCCTCTGGACATAAATTAGGCCTATTCCAAATCTGTATTGGACTGAGGTGGACTGGGGTATTGTTCAACTTTTTTTTGCGTGTCCAATTTGGATGTTGAAATTGTCAGTCATGCACAGGCTTTCACAAGAGCGCATTATCTCGGCGAGGCTAATGCGCTCGGCCGTTTTGGTACTGCTGCTCTGTGCTCAGGCCGGCTTTGCCTTCTCCGTAGCCGGCCAACAAGACGACACCTGTGAGGCGAACGGTAGCGTGTACTACGTCGGGGAATGGTACTTTCTGGACTCTGATCACTGCACGCAGTGTGAGTGCACCACCGAGGGATCGGCCTGTGCCCGGACTGAGTGCACCTCTCTCCCGGCAGCCTGTATCCATGTCAGCCACTACCCCACCGACTGCTGCCCGAGGTGTGAGAAGATCGGGTGTGAGTACCGCGGGGTGGTGTACGACCTGGGGCAAAACTTCCAGGTAGGCTGAACGGATACAAATGGAGAAGACAAAATATGCTCCAATTGGTTATAGAACAAAACCAATGTGGACTACACAGTAGGCAATAAAAGACACATGGTATAATGGATAGCCTAATAGGCCTGCTGTTGGTGATAATTATTAACGAAGTTGCCCATCCATGTTGCTTAAAATGTTCATGGCCCTAAACTATTACCAAGGCCTGAAGGCGCAGGGAAGGTGGGTGATATGGTGGCGCCGATGGGACCCACGTTGAAAGGATGATTATATCATGGTACGGAATTAGGACTTGAATGGGATGAAGTAAGCCATGTCTGACTCTAGTGGCACGGTGCGCTTTATCGGAGGCTATTTCATTGGATTGTCAAATTTGTAAATAACAACAGTGTGCAACAGTGGGTAGACCTATGGTGATAACAGACTTTGATCTTCTTCAAACAAATGTTTTGCACCCATTGCAAAAAAAAAAAAAAAAAAAAAAAAAAAAAAAAAAAAAAAGAATTCCAGTGCGTAATTACGCATAGCCTAAATAATTGTGGTAAAACAAGGGAAATCGGAAAATCGAAGCTATTTTCTTTTTTTATATGGAAGTGTTTCATTCTTATCATATTTTGGCATTGTGTGGTTGTATATTTAAAGCAAAAATCCTAAAGTCAAATTGGGACATCTTGGAAGTTGGCGCAATTTGTGCTGTGGACAATATTGGTAAATGGCGCCCCCTTGTGGGCTGGTATGGTACTATATAAATACAGTGTGTTGCAGGGCCTCTCAACCCTTTTGGCAGGTGACCTCGACAGCACTTGCTCGTTGTGTGTGCGTGTGTGTGCGCGCGTGTGTGTGTATGCGTGTGCGTGTGTGTGTGTGTATGTGTGTGTGCACTCATGGATGTCTATGCCTGTATGTGTATTTGAAGAGTTTTGAAAAATGTGACACAAAACCCCTAATGGCATAAGGGAGTTTTGTTTTATTTATTTTTAATTTTTTTTAATGAAACCCTTCATGTGATCCCCAGCCCTCAGAGTGTGAACAGTGTACGTGCGAAAATGACGGAATCGCCCGCTGTCTCGTGGCAGACTGCGCCCCTCCACCCTGTGTCAACCCCATCTACCACCCCGGGAAATGCTGCCCTGAATGCACCGAGGGTAGGTTTACACAGACCCGTATTCATCACATGAAATGAAGAAAACTCTCTCTGCATGATGGGTGTGAAACAGTGTATTTTCTCTGCATAGAATCAACGTCATACCATTTTCAATCTAAGGCTGCGTACAGTATTTTATTTATTTATTCGTTTACATTTAATTCATCTGACCAATTTTAATTCATCGCGTATTACACCTTTTCGGTGGAATTCCATTGCTAGGGCAACAGCATGGGCCCAAGTGTATTTCCTGTCATCTATCGATATTAGCAAACGATGCAACAGGAAATAAACTTTGGGTCCATTCAGAATGTCCATGTCGTCAAGTCGGTGAAGGTCTACACACACGCCTGCTGACTGCTGTTCTAACCCGCATGTGTCCGGCCAGGTCCAAACTGCTACGTGGACGCGTCTCGTAGCCAGGTGATCCCAGGCGGTGAGCCGGTCTGGGTCGACTCCTGCACCAAATGTCGTTGCCACGACGGCCAGGATGCCGGCTACTGGGAGGGCAACCGCTTGGCTTCCTGCGCCCGCCTCAAAAACTGTACCCCCGACGAGCCTGGCGCACACAAGAACTGAACGACTAAAAAGGGCCCTCCAAAAAGAACCTGATTAAGGGTGAGAGAAGAAGTCAGATTTTACCCACCGGTTCCCTGAAGAAGAGCATCTCTCCAAACAACTGAACAGGAGAAGTGTTATTTCCGCAGTAACCTGTATTCGGTTTTAACAAGGGGAGCAATGGGAACGGTTTCCAGGATGTATTCTAGAGGATGTCTTGCAATTTTATGTCTGTATCCAACAGGAAATCAACTGTAGTACAAGCTGTTCCCTAGCAACACATTTCCCCTGAAACAGTCTATGTGTACAGGTATGCAGGAGGATTTAGTGGGAAGGATGATCAGGAGGTTTTCAATGAAATACAGATGACATTTACAGTTTGACAGGTATGTCTGAAACTGACAAGACCCGAATGGATCAAATGGGTTTATGTTGGGTCAGGCTGAATTTCCGACTTACTCTGTAAATTCTTGGGTTCAGATTAGGATTCAGAAATAGCTACATTTTGAAAAAAAAAAAAAAAGAGAAGAAGAAATCCTGTATAAGCCAAATTCCAGATTTTAGTCAGGCGCAATATCACCTAAAAGCTATTATCCCCTGACTCGGTTTACTAAAACATTTCCCCTTCATCTCACTACAGATCACATCCTGACAATGCCAGGAATCACTTTGCGATCTTAAGGTAGCCTAGTTATGATGTGAAGATGATGAGCAACTGAGCGGGCTGAAAGGTGGGGATGGTGTGATGGACCTGTCATGGAGATGGATGCAAAACCAAATTCAGGCACAATCTGCGATGCGATTTAGATGTATAGGACGTAGCTTGTAAAAGCAGTGAAAGTTTTGTAACTGTTTTGAGTTGAATAGATCTGTATAAGACTATGGTAGAATGTAATGACTGTACTGTAGTTACAGAGACAGACAGAAATGGAGCTTCTTTATGACATTTTAATTTTCTATGTATTGCAGCTGGGAGTCAATTTACTTTCAATTCAATCAATTCAGAATGTATAAACTTCATATTATTTGCTAATGATAGAACATTCATTTTCAATTATATAAGAAAATCGACATCCAGAATTTAATGAATTGAAAGTGAATTCGAGTCAGCATTGTTTTGTAGGTAGCCTATAGAGCAAAATCTGCACCAACTGTCAACAATATATTAATGTTACTCTTTGGAGAATGTACTGTATATATCAGTCTTTAATCAGTCTTATTCTGTACATTTATCCGTCTTCCCGATGCACACAGCTATCACTGATTGATTATTTTAGCATGAATGAATCACATCTGAATTTTAAAGATGTCATGTCAAGTGCATGTCGTAGTTTTTTGCAATTTCAAAGTCATTCAGTGAAATCATAAGGGACTATTTTATGTAAACCAAAGGATGGAGTGTTGGTTGTGCTGTCTCTGACCACACACAGACACATACACACACACATTTTATGTTTTCTTTTTGTTGTTGTTTTTTTAAACCTTTATTTACCCGTGGTAAGAACTGCTGAGCACATATGCTCTGTTTTCAGCAAAGTCATGCTACACACTCATATAGTTACACACATTCTCAATCAAACACATTCGCAACTGGGAACTGACCAGTAACTAGTCTTTTACCGTCGTCATCGAACTACATAAGATGTTGCGCATTGAGCAGCTCCAACTGGAGCAGTTGGGGGTAAAGTGCTCACGGGCACCTGAAAGGTAGTTTTTAAGTGCAGGAGAGAGCGTTCCTCATTTAATTCCCCCCCCCACCCAGATCGGTCCGGGGCTCGAACCCACGACCCTCCGGTCACAAGCCTGCTGTTGGTAACCATGTGGCTGCTGCCGAATGCGTTGAAATATGACGTGTGCGCCAAAGATGTGTTAATATCAACGCGATGTGTGTCATTTTGATATTTCTGTGTCATGTAACACATTTGTATGTATGTGTGTCTGTGTGTGTGTGTGTTAAGGGAGAACACAATATGTGTCATTTCAACACGTTACTTTTCATGTTTTTTTGAACAGTGATTGGGTCCATGCAGGCATGGGTTGACTCTATACAATCTTTGCAGATAAGGACATTGATATCAGGATGTCAGCAGGCTGCAGATATCTTCATATCAAACGCCAGGTGTGCCAGTGTGTTTCCTCTAATCACCATGCAGAAAATAAAAGAATCACCATTGATAGGCAAGAATTACCTCGTACAGGTGCAAATAAAAAGACATCCACAACTGCATTGTTCCGACAGCAAATATAACCCTGACCAATCACAGAGGTCTACATTCCATTTTCTGTCAGCAATTTATATGAACAAAGGAAATAAACTTGGGTTCAAGCTGTTACCTAGCAATGCACCTCCACTGAAACTAGCTATATTCTTGCTGTGTGTGCAAGTACATTTTCTGCACAATAAGAGGAAACTAATTGGCACACCTGGCGTTCAATATCCTCATGTCATATTCACACACAAATGCATGCACACTCTCTCTCTCTCTCTCTCTCTCACACACACACACACAAACACACACTATCATTGCAGATGAAAACAGAAAAGCTTTCAGTATTCACACGCAACTGAAAAAGTGAATACTTTGCCAAGACTGAACCCAGTTGGAGATACTGTACGATGGTTGTCTTTTACTTACAGCTTTGCTAATTTCTGCCGTATTTTCATTATGAACTCCAGTGTACAGTTATAATAAACATCTGTCCGTACATTCTGTACTGTTTATATTTGTCTGTTAAGAGTCAAAATGATGTGGACAAGAATGTCTGGGGGCATGACGCGGGCTCATATAGAAAAGGAGAGGATGGATTTTCTATTGAATTTCTATGCGAGGCAACGTGGAGCATGGTAGAGGTTATGTTATCAGTCGTGTGTATGTATGTATGTGTGTGTGTGTATCTGTTGTGAATAATTTCACATTGTGATAACTCACATTTCACCTCAGTTTTACTCAACATAAAATCACATCACATTCAGTTATTTCCTCCGAATAAGTTTGTTTTGCGGCAAGTAGTTTCGTTGTTGCCGCCATCTTTAGTGTTACAGATTTCCCCATTCAAAACTGTCGTGGTGCACCATCTCCTTGTTACATAGACCGTCTCTGCTACAGGACGTCACACAACACGGCTAGCAGGCTCATTTCCACCCACACTCACAGCGATCCAATGATAGGATCATGTAAAAGAAAGCGATATTCCCAGATGCCAGTGGTCTAGCAGGGCCCCTCCTAACCCTCCAGACAGACAGTGGATTTTATTGCAAGAAAATATCAACAATGCCAGAGTGAGAGGTAATTTACACAATATCAAAGAACAGAGAGACACTTTGCACATTGGACATCTATCCCCTTGGCGACTGATTCCCATGATGCTCCACGTTTTCCACTTTTAACAAAAGTAAAAGAGTGTGACTTCATGCAGTCATATGATTTTTTTTTATATTCTTCATCGTCTGACCACAAAACTATCTGGTTGTCATAGAAACCCGTGACCACGATAGGCTACCATGCAATGCCTTATATATACTGTATCAGAGGAGCCACCTTTGACATTGTGGTCATTTATACAAGTTACCTTGTCATTGGTGCAATGGGATTTGACTGTAAATGTTTACCCTTGTTAGTCAACGGTGTTATGATGACAAGCTCATGGCCCCAAGGTGACTCTGCTCACTTTAAAAAGCATAAACAACTTTTTTCTGTAAATTTATCTCCAACACTTTTGCATTAAAATAGTAAAGCAGGCTGACCTCATCAAGCGAAGAACAGGCGGTCTTTCGCTAATAACGACAACGTCAGAAGTGGTGAGACCTGTGTTTTTATCACATCATCTCTCACGGTCTGGTATGGAGGCACACTATGAGGAAAGTGGAGTGGCTCCTCACTAAAGCCTCCAGTGTAACTGTCTGTTCCCCCAGACAACTCAATGTACATGAAGTTCACCTTCAACCTGGGCAACTCAAATAACCAGTGACCCCCCTCCCCCCAACCACCACCTCTTCCAGCTCCTCCCCTCTGGAAGGCGCTGCAGGTCCATATCAACCAAAGCCACTTGTTTCAAAACCAGCTTCTTTCAGTCAGAACACTTAACCCCTTGCTAGCTCCCTCTGCCCCCAGGACCCTGTATACTATGGACTGAACTGAAAGCACTGCAGTGAGAACATGCATCATTGTACCTACTTTACGCATGACCTGAAGGCTTAGTCGATATGCTGGGGATGTTCACTGTGAATACAAATTCTCACATTCATTTGTTTCTATTTTTCCTTTTATTTTTTTGTAATGGTTTATAGGTGTCTGTATGCTTGTTTTTTTCTTTCTTTTTTTTGCACTGGAACTGAGCAACCATGCTGCACCAAAACAATTATCACCAACACTGCTGCGTGGTAATAATACATTATCAGCCTCTTCTCTCTCTCTCCCTCCATTGTGTTATTTCTCTCTCTCCATTTTGCATGTGTTCTCTCTCTCTCTCCATTGTGCATGTTATCAATCTCTCTCTCCATTGTATGCTATCTCTCTCTCTTTTCACTGTGCATATGTTATCAGTCTCTCTCTCACTCTCTCCTTCTTTCTGTGTGTGTATGTATTGTGTTTTTATCCTTTTTTCCCTGTTGAAATAAGAGTGTTTTCTGGTCTCTAAGGAGACAACACTAGCATGATTCCCCTGAAGACAGCTCCTGCTGACAGTTTGAGGCCAGTGCTCTTCTTCCTTTAAAACAGTAAACAATATGGAGAGAGAGAGAGATGGAGAGAAAGAGAGACAGAGGAGGGAGAGAGAGAGAGACTGGGAGAGAGAGACAGGGAGAGTAAGAGAGAGATGGAGAGAGAGAGAGGAAGGTAGAAATATACTGTAGATAGAAAGACAGAAACAGAGTGAGAGACTGTGTACCTTCCATAGTTACTGTGAACAGGGAAAATAAAATAATTATTGCATATTTATCCACTTCAAATTAAACAAAGACTTCTATTCTCTCCTCTTCCTTTCATCCCCCTCTCACTCCGTCCCCAAATGAAGTGAAACAGCAGATATGAAATACATTAAACAGAATCTTTGTTGTTGTGATGTATGATGTCGCAACGCCTCTCTGCAGCCATTTCTTGTCCCTCCAAGTTCAAGTACAGGCTTTTAAAAACACTCAAAAAGTAGTTTTCCTTAAAAAATCGACTCAATTACAGCAACTAGAATACATGTAATTAGTTACCTTCCACCTCTAGCTGTTTAATTACACTTGTGTCTGTCTGTCTGTCTGCCTGTCTGTCTGCCTGAACATTCTAGGTTTTTGTTTTCATGGCTCTATCTCAAACGATGGCCAAAGATACAGGATCTTGATGGATGGACACAGAAAACACACGCACGCGCACACACACACACACACACACACACACACACACATACAGAGAGAGAGAGAGATATATTCTAGGTTTTTGTGGACTATGAGATGGAGGACATCAATTTACCTGTCCAACATCCCCTCGTTAAAGTATAGATTTTCTAGGGCTACCTGACCACCATCCCTCTTGTTAGCAGAAAGAAAGAAAAAAAATCAACCAATCAAACATACCCTCTTACAGATTTTCATAGGAGGATGGACAATTAATTGACCTCCCTTGTAAAACTATAGATTTTAAGGGGAAATCCCTGGGCGGACATCAATTTACCATCCTTCTTGTTCACTGAAAATACAATAATGTAAGATAACATATCCTCTTATTACAGTGGAGCGTTGGGGAAAAGGCAATTAACTTCTCTGGCACCAAAGGTGCGGCGGGAGGATAACGATTTATCCCCCTTTGTTAGGAGAAAATATGAAAATGCACCCCCATTGTTATGGTACCGATTTCAAACCTTTATTTGTCTCCGAGAGCATTGGGGTAGCGCTCTTTGAAAATACAGCGCAGAGAGTACATAATCATAACGTAATACATAATAAAAAAAATATAAATCATAAATAAGATAAATCACACGAAATAAGATCAAATAAGATTCGAGGGAATGACAATTCATTTGCCCGTCTACCGTCTCAGTTGTTTAACTAGAGTTTTAGTGGGAAATGAGTGACAGGGGTTGTGTTGGTTGCTATAGCAACCTCCATCAGACAGCAGGGGGGGGGGAAAGGGTGACCGGGTTGCACCAGCGACGCCTAAATTCTCTCTTTTGGTGTCAGGATTCTGTCTGCAAAGAAAAAAGGAAAACAAAAACACTGTTTGTAGTACGGATTGATCCTATAATTTTTCTTTCTTTTTTTTTTTTATAGACTAAACATATGTAAATGTGGAAGAAAAGAATATACAGTTGAAGCCTGTCACCCACTCACATAATGAAAGGTGAAAACCAATTTCCCATTTCCATTACCCTGTCAACCCCATTTTCTTTACCAAGTGTTTTTTCTTTTTTTGTAATTTGTCATCTTGGGCCGAGATGAGAGATTGTTATTGATTACGGACACAGAAGCACACAGACGCACACATAGGCCTAAGATCACGTGCAAGCACACACATAAATATACACACAGAGATGCACAAAAACACACTCGAGGATGCACATTCTACTGATTAGACACTGTAATCATCCATTACACACACACACACACGCACACACACACACACACACACACACACACACACGGCGAGGGTAAAGCAGTTCACAAAACTAAGAATCACTCTTTAACCATGAGATTTATTGATTGTATAGAAAAAGTAGGTCTAATATGACATAATGCATTCTATATAAGATATAACATTTTCAACATTCAATGTACAAAAAAAAAAAAAAAAGGTTTCTCCAGCCAAAAGTAGGAATGCATGTCATCAGCACGGAGTCACAGCCGAGGCGGA